>ML810842.1:14692-31088 GCA_009831015.1 Picea engelmannii
TAAAGCTGAAAACAATCAAATTATACAGTAATAAAACTAAAATATAGTCAAAGATCAGTGGTCATATTGGACAATTCCCCATAAAACAATGGATTTGAATATCACAGGGATAGCCTAATAACACATTTGGTCCATATAAAGAACAAAGAATTCAAAAAAAAAAAAAAAAAACACATTTGGTCCATATGAACACTGGAAGCCAAACATCTTTGTTTTGAAGTCAACCTGCATACTGCAAATGAATTCAAGACAACAAATGTCACCGGTGCAAGCTACATGGGTAGAACATATGGACAGCCGCCTGAGCCAAAGCACATTCCCAGGGGTGTCAAGCTTTCTAGACAGGGGCTTATCAAACTTTCTCTAAGCAAAATATCTTACGTAATTAGATTGGTCATTATCGGCCATGGGCTTATACATCCTAAACCATTTGGTCACAAGGGTAGAGATAGGACCCAACATTTTCGTTCACCAGAAACTTGTGTGCTTTGCATTCATTCTTCATAAGATGCCAATCCAGGTATCTCTCCATAACTTCCATAGAAGAGCGGATAAAAGGTAGCTCCAACAACCAATATCAGGGGTCGGGCTACTATTTACTAAGTAACCCCTGATATTGGCGAGAGTGCTGCCAAACTGTTATGGCACTCTAGCCAATATTAGAGGTCACCTGTATAAGCACTTTAGCCAATATTAGAGGTCACCTGTATAAGCACTTTAGCCAATATCAGGGGTGGGGCTACTATTTGCTTATACAAGTAACCCCTGATATTGGCGAGAGTGCTGCCAAACTGTTATGGCACTCTAGCCAATATGAGAGGTCACCTGTACAAGTAGCAGATCAGCCTACTAATTACTTATACTAGTGACCCCTAATATTGACTAGAGTGCCAAACACAAACTTGAATAAAGTAATAAGTACAACCCTTTCTCCGTTAACAAGGAAAAAGAGAAGATAAAGACCTAATCTCCAACAATATCCTTAGCCACAATAATCCTTGTCTAAAAGAGACTTTCTAAAAGCATTGCATGAGATCTACTCTTAAGTCCAAATAATTAGCATTGAAGTTACGTAAAGAATAAGTTCATCTGGCCTTATTCCCTGATCTCTCTGACTAATTGTGAAGAAAATAGGTTAGATCACAACTCCCAGCAATATATGGCCAAGGTCTATAGGTTCAAGAATCCCGTAGAAAGAACCCTCTTCCAACAATCAATAGGAAAGGAACACCTTGTCAAACAGCTAGCTGCAATTTGAATAAACTATGTGACGTCAATGACAAGCTAGGTGGCCTTATAATAAGCTTGGAGAAAAAGGAGAATTAATTACTTAAAAACAAAAGCTCATCTTGAGGTTAGTAGACTAAGTACAGCACTTTCTCCATCAACAAGGAAGAAGAGAACATGAAGATCTAATCTCCAACAATATCCTTAAGCTACAATAATCCTTGTCTAAAAACCTTTCTAAAAATATGGCTTGAGAAGAGTCTACCGATAGGTCAAAATAATTCATTGAGGTTGTGTCAAGAATGAATTCATCTGGCCTTGTGCCCCGATCTCTCTGACTAATTGTGAAGAAAATAGGTTGGATCACAACTCCCGGCAATCTATGGCCAAGGTCTATACTTTCAAGAATCCCATAGGAAGAACCTTCTTCCAACAATCAATAGGAGAGGAACACCTCGTCAATCACAGAGCATAAGCTGTAATTTAAATAAACTACAAGACCTCAATGACAAGCTAGGTGGCCTTATAATAAGCTTGGAGCAAAAGAGAGAATTAATTACTATGAGCTGCCCCTACCAAGACTGATATGAGTTTAATGGGGAAACTCTACTTGACCTCGTAACCTATATTCCAGAAAGCCCAAGGGCATTCAATCCCCACACCTTTGGAAGATGRCCCTTAAGGTCTAAATATCCTATAGACTAACCGGTAAGATAACAAAAATATATGTACACACAAYATTTATTGTGGCTTTCCTATCTAAAGCAGTATCTCATYTTTTTAACACAGTCYATCTTAACCCAGGATCTATTAAGCATCGAAAAGAATAAAAAAACCAAGTGAAACACCTAACACATCATTTCCAGCCTGGGCTGTAAAGTGCACCATGCTTCTCTTAATGCCACTATCATTGGAAAAGAAAGGAATATGCTAGATACTAGGACCCAAAATAATTGCACGCGGGTATGGATATAAAACAAATATTGAAGTTTATATTAATGTSTACAAGTGACCAAACTAAGTCAAGGGAACTAGAGATTCCATCCATTGTGAGAAGCCCATACGAAAACAAGGGGAGGTACAAGAGGCCCCCTAAAAGGAGAAGATGAAATGACGAAATGAGTACAACAACAAAAAAATGAAACAACCTGAGCATACAAGTAGGTTATCCCAAGAGGGAGAAAAACCTGCAAAGTGGAGAGCTGGAGAAGAAACAACGACCGGACAGAAGTGCAGCTGCAACCAGGAGAGGAGGGAACTAGCCCTATTCATTCTCTGAATCAATAATACAGATGTCAATACACAGTGTCTGCCAAAAAAATGTCCTCGGGAGAGTGGGTGGCCTCGACTAACAGGGCACTAGGGAGTAATCCTAGGTGGCATCAGCCTACTCAAGACAAAGGGAGGGGCACTCCTAACATTCAAGGGCAATGAACTCCCCATGTAGAAGAGAAGAAACTAGTATTGTGCTTCTGAGAAGATGTATAGCTCTTCTAGGTTGTTTTGCTCATCCTGGAAGCTCTCAGACTGAAATGTGCACACTAGAGAACATAGCCGGACAGTCCTACTGGCGTCCAACTGAATGTCAGCAAGAAACTTGTCCCCCCAGATCCTAAGAATAAAGGAAAGATGTATTATCAAATATGCTGATCAATATAAAATCTGTATTTACAAATGACTAGGAAATTACCATGAAATTTAAAAATATGCAAATATCATGACATGAAAAGGACCAATAAGGCACCAATTTTTAACTCCCGAAACATGCAATATATTATGACCTACCATACAACACTACCACAAATTGTAATTACTATTTAGTGCCAAATTTCAAAAACCAACAATATTCATGATCTTCTGTAGAGTTTCAAATCACAGAACCCTATCTATTAAAACCCAGTTATCTCTTAGATTTAGAAAATTCAAGCAATGCCTAATGTCCATTCTAAATTATCTACAGTCTTTATGTTTGATACACTTCCAAGTTATGTTGTCACAGTGCTGGTAAACTGGAGCTGAACAAGTTTGATCTGATTGAAGATTTTTCAAACTTATGTTTATGCTTTTTCTTGATCTCTCTTAGCGAGGGAAGCTTTCACAAGTCGCCGATAATTGGGTGAAGTTTACACTTTAAACAATCATCGATGCCAGTGACAAGGACAACAGATCCTATTAATAAACCAAAGACCATCTCCATGCTCACAAAAATCTGAGTGACTGGGTGTATCAGAAAGGAATCTGTTAAATAAAAATGTGTTTTTTACCAGATAAAATATTTCAAGGGTTTCGCTGGTGTTAAATACAACTTGATCAATTTGAAATATTTAAGGTAGTTTATTTGGAAATACAGTCGGTTCAAAAAAGCCCTCCTGAGACTTCCCAATGCCCAAATTTACTGTTGTAGATTAAGCACATGAATATTCCCACAATAGATCCCTTGATGACCAAAAAATGGTTGAAGTATAAAGTTAGACTAAAAGACATATTTTGTCAATCACAGTACAAAACACAAATTTAGTTAAAAGGGGAAAACACAACAATCGCTTATAGCTTGAGAAAGATGAGATTCTATGATTTTACAAATAAGAAGTGCTGAGACGTTTACCATGTAGAAGGTTTTAAACAAAAATAACCAGTCTAGGTTTTTTATGTTGATCAAGAGATTTTTCAAGACACCTTGACTGGATATTAATTCATATGGAATCACAAAAATAATATTAGTTCCATAAATTTGGCAACAATTGATGACAATGTGCAGTGCTACTGAATTGTTCCATCGACCCTATGATAGAATCAAAAAGGAACAGAAAGGTAATTCCTTATACCAATTTAATTAAATACAACATGGTGAGGAAATTATGAATCCGTTGATCCTTTAAGACTCTGCTGGAAGGAATAAAAGGAGTAAAAGATAGAAAGGTCATAAACCCTAAAAAAAAAAAATGGGAGATATCTACAATATATTCTAGAAAAACAACTTTTACAAAATAACAATATACATCTAATACTCTTCACAAACCATTACAAGTTATGAGATGGAATTCAGACATTATTCATCCTTTCATTTAACAAATCATCACTAAATTCTAGCGCTCTGGAGAGTGGTTTGATGAAGAAACCCACGAGTGTAAGTACAACAATTAGAATGCAATAATAAAATTTATATATAAACTAAAGAGCATCTACCTAAAGGCATGTTGCTTACAGGAAGGCCATATATCACAAGTTCAAACCCAATTCAGCCATCCTACATCCAGAAATTCCGGGGAAGATGGTGAGACCCTGCAAAGCTTTCGTTGGAAAAAAATTGAAAAAACAAAATTATATATATATATATATATAACACCCAGATCATTTGGCCTTCAAAGATGCTAAACTTTAAAAGGCATCTGGCATTTATAAACACCTGCCAAAACATCGTGCACTCCATTACTCAAACAATTGAAATGAACTTGTTTCAAAAAAAGATGTGGTAATTATAAATACATGAACCCTGTCCACCCTGTATATTAGACTCACTATGCCAGAACACAGAAGCTAAACCCATTCCAAGCAAAATCCATTTGGAAAAGGGAAAAGCAAGGAAATAGAAACAAAATATGCATTCATGGAGTGTACTGCGACAACAAAAAAAGCAAAAACAATTATCTCAAAATAAAATTGTATATCTGTTTTAGCATTCTATAGTTATATTCTAAATGTATCTCATCTACAATTTTTACATCTGACCAAAATAGCATGGATATCATGTGGTTCCTCGTATCACATCACAAATTAAACTAAAGCAGATGTCCATATTTCACACCCCATATGCACAACCATGTTCAACATGAAACTTTACAATTTCCGTGGCAACGATAGTAACAGGAAAAAAAGGTCGTATCATAACTGAACCAGTGCATCTCAATACAAGAACCCACATAATTACACTTACCTCTACTGTCAAATCGATCCAGATGCAAATACGTGCATGAAGAACGAGGGAGCCCGTGTACCAATCAAAGACACCAGTAAATCAAAATCTGCTTACAAATCAAATGTAAGCAATTTTACTAGCACAAGGAACCAAAACCATACTAATACCAGAAAATCTAGGAAACCTTGCTTAAAGTAAAATAAGTAAACAAATAATCACAGATGCCCGCATATATTGAAACCCGTTAACAAAAATACATACTGGCACTTTCATGGGAAATTAAATTAAACCTTGTGAATCTGTCAAATATCTAGGATCCTCACAAAGGGAAACCTGCTAACAAAACAAGATCTAACAATTTCATAAAAAAAGGTAATGAACCCACAGTGATCTCTGGAGATCTAGACCCATTTACAGATACATTCTGAATTATTTTGCATCCCATGTTAAAAATATGCCCAAAAGTCAAGTAAACAAAACTTCGAAATTAGGAAGGCGAGGGTAAGGATTATGTGTATCAACCAATATACATTTGTACCATCTGCATCCCAGAGGAATAGCATTTGATTTCAATAAGAACAATATCAAGTTACTCAATATAGAGAAAATCTTTCTGGTTATGAAATCAAGAAGAAAATCTCGGAAGGCCACAGATCCAATCATAAACAGCAGCAGGAGCACTAATCAGATACAGATGTGTGCAAACCTAATGTATATATATCTAAACACATGAATAAGCAATCATTTGCAAAAGCTATGAAATCAACGCCTGTGAGACCTGTTGATGTTCCTCAGCTGGTCAGTGACTTCCACAACTTCTTGCCGCATGTCCCTGATAAGATCCAGAGGAAGTGAACCCATCTTCTCCATCAAGGAGGCTAACCTAACCTGCAGACCTGCTAGCTCCCTCAGAAGGGCAAATAGCTCCCCACCTTCTTCATGCCCCCGGTCGCCTTCATCGTCTTCTTCTTCATCTTCGAATCCAGTCAGATTATTGTCATTGGTATCTTCTTGGGAGGCAAAACTCAATCCCCTCTCGATCAGTCTTTTCCTCTCCCTCTCCCGCTCTCGGATCAGTATAACCATCCTCCCCTCCCCTCCCCTCCCCTCCAGCGAAATCACAAAAGAAAAATAATATTCCCTTCTCCCCAACCCCTCCTCTCCTCTCCTCTCAAATGCACTCCTTGGCGCCCACCTACATTAGTGCTATTATAGGCCAAATTTCCCACTATTCTTATTTGACATACGCTCGTGATTTTATTCAAAGTGGAATAGAAACGTCAAAGGGAAATGACAGCTTGGCAGTTCTCTCTATTATTTTTTCCTTGGTGCTTATCCTCGCAATGTGGATTACACTTGGACCATGGCTCTCTGGTTATGTCAATACCTTTAAAAATATAATTAAAGGTATCACTTCATTTTCATCTTTTCAATAATAAAAATATAATTAAATGTACAACTTCATTCATTCATTTTCGTCTTTTCTTTAATAAAAATATAATTTATATATTTAATTGCATGTTTACCTTTTATTGCGTTCTCATATGTGTGAAGCATAAAAATAGATTACAACGAGTATACTTTTGAAAAGAGGAATGGAAAGTCAAAGTCAAAGTGAATTTGAGTGATATCTTGCTTAAAAATTGGAGAATTTTTTGGATGGTCTATGAATAAGAGAATTTTTCGGGGCATGCTCTATGAATAAGAAAGGATTTTTTTAAAGGAAACCATGAAACAATTTTAGAATGGGGTATAGGCAATGCAACAAATAACCAAGCCAAAGTATTGGCTCTCTTCTAAGAACCTAAAAAAGTATCCAAAGGTTCTTAGTAATAGAAAACTCATTAATCATTATCAAAGATATGTGTCATTCCTCAACATCGAAGGATTGCAATTTAAATTAGATTATTCTGGAAATTTGAAAGGAAGCTAAGAAATTCAAGTTGATGGAATTTTTTCATGTGCTACGAGCTCAAAATAGTCAAGCAAACCACATAGTTAGTGAAGCAACTCGTCTCGATGTTGGAACTCAGAGGATAAAAGGGGGATTATATATATATATATATATATACACACACACTAGAAGACAAGCCTAGTGGCTTAGCACATTTAATTCGAGGAGATGGTAATTAACACACACAAGGTCATCAATACCTTTGTACATATCAAACATTATGGAGTAGTAAGTTAATAAATTTCAAGGCTCTGTTATGGTGAACAAAGGTGGGATCTGTATGTTTTAAACCTTTGAAGTGAAACAATGCATACATATTCTTAAGCAAAATAGAAAGAACGATTATGGCATGCACAGTACACACAGATTTTCCTTGGAACCCTTAACTAGAAAAACCAGCAAAACTTAGAGTCGCTCCCATATCTTCTTCATTGTATTAACTTGATTATACATAATATAATATTTAGGTATTATGCAATTTCCAAAAACCTAATCTGTTAATATGAATTAGATTACAACCCTGATCCCTTAACCAAGATTAGATTACAATGGATTGAAATATACTAAAAAGACCAAAAGCCCCAAAAAAAATTTAGGGGGCTCTGCCTCCAAACCCCTCGAGCAAGGGAGCCTTGGCTAGCAAAGAATATAACACATTCCCAACATTCTCCCACTTCTTGTTTTCTTTGCAAACAAGGAGCCCAAGTTTTATAAAATTAACATTTCAAGGTAGTAAAGCCCATTCCTTCTCTACGCCAAGAGAACTTATCAATACTAACAGACTTTGCCAATGAGTCTACAACATTCTTCAAAGTGTCAACCTTCACCAGCAACACCACTTTATCTTCAGCCATGTCTCTCACAAAGTGGTATTGAACATCAATATGCTTCATTTTAGAACAAGTAGCAAAGTTCTTTGCCAAAAATATTACACTATGATTGTCATAATCTATCTTTACAACTTGTTGTACAAAATCAATACCTGAACTATTTATTTGCATGGGTGGCTACCATGTATTCATCTTCTGTAGTTGAGAGTGCAACGACAACCTATCTCTTGATCATCCAACTGATTGCTCCTTCAAATAGGTTAAACACATAACCACGTGTATATCATATGTGATCCAAATCTCCAGCCCAGACTGTGTCAACAAAGCCATGTACATCTAACACTATGTCTAGTCCAGGTCTTCCTTGGTAGCAAATTGGATAACTTTTGGTGCCACACAAATACCTAAAAACCCTCTTTGGGAATATAAATAACCATGCAAGGAAAATAACAAGATCATTCTAGAACTTGGTCTGGTTGGTTTAAATTCATGTTGTGGTGGATGTAGCAAGGAGCAAGAACTCCAGACTTGAGCTCTCCCCCTGGTTGTTGGGATCATCTTTGCATATCCTCCATTGGTTTGCGTTATCATCAAGACTCTATGGGAATGTTTTTTGTAGGTTCGAATCGATGCCCCATCTCTAGCCCTCAATAACATCGAGAGGAATTAAACCATGTCATAGTATATTCACCCTAGCCATGGTTTCTCATGTGAATGGAACTACATCAAGTTATGAGGAGACACAACAAACTCTTGGGTGATAACCAATTAGCCATCTCCCACTTGTAGCACAAAGTGACAAGACAAGAAGTAGCTCAAAATTCCAACCATGAAGAGTTATCAAAGCTTGTGACTAAGCAACAAAAACAAATTCAGAAGATTGAGGTCAATTGCAACATACAATACCAACTGATGTTGGGTCTAGTTGGGTGCACTTAGTCCAAGGCATCACATCCAAGGATGTCAAATGGGTTTGCACTAGAATTTTCCAAAGAAGAGGAGACAGTCCAACATGTTCTAGAGGACCATGAAATGGAATTCATGGACTAGGAAACCATGACACCAATGGAGGTTAAGTAAGAATCCCATGGCAATAACACCTTTCTCTAATTCCAGGTTTAGTTATGCAATGCAATCAATTTTGATTTAGGCTAGTTCTTTAGAATTTACACTAGTAAAATTTACTGTTACAATTTTGTAAAAGTTAAAAAAAGTCTAATCTATTGGAAACAAACTTCGGTTTTTGACATTTTAGAAAGGCCTCTAAAAAACTCATCTTTGTTTGTATTATTATGTTGTATGGAGCAGCCATAGCAAATTTTTTAATACAAAGACATAATTGTTTCAATTAGAAAAAAAATCAATGTGTATTTTCATTAGCATGCAAATACTAGTCAAGTGTCTAGTGTCAATTAAAAGGAGCTTCTATAGGTTTAATTGTCAATGGACCTCTCTATGAAGAGGACATGTTGGAGGGGTGTTGATATATAAAAAGAATCTTTTGAGGAATAATGGATTAGGAGGGAACTGAAAGTCATCATTATCTCTCTAGACATTTTCATGGGCCATCAATAGAACTCAATTAGAGGCCAAATAAAGTTGGATCGAATGAGATCAATATGTTATAGTGCATAGAAATCAAAGGCGTTGCCCGCACACACATGGGTTGTGATGGATGCTCATTGTTATACTTAGACATTAAGTTTCTCCATCTAAAATGACGAAGTAACCTCTCCACAAGACTTCAACACATCTATCTTCCCTGTAAACATTTAGGGACAACAGTTTGACACTTTGAACAACAAAATTATGTGTCACTTTGAAGGCATAAAATTAACAATAAAAAAAAAGTTCAAGGGTTTTTCAATGGTAATTATGTTGAGAGCCCCAACCACAATGTTGAGCACTAAAATCTCGAATATTTGATCTTTCACATGCTATTTTATTTGTGCAAGTTAGATGAATTTACAAGCCAAAATGAAAGCTTTGATAAGAAGAATTATTTGACTTCTACAAGTAGTGATTCCTCTCCCCCCATTAACAATGAGGGGAGAGAGAGAGAGAGGGAAAGAGTCTCGAAAAGTTAACTAATCATATTATGAAGAATTGAAAATTTTGTTATAGCAATATACAAGTCTTGTTAACAACCAATCTCGATGCTCAAGATCGATAAAAGAACTTCGTCATACTAGAACTCCCTCTCGAGAGCACCAACCACAATGTTGAGCACTAAAATCTCGAATATCTGATATTTCACTTGCTATTTTATTTGTGCAAGTTAAACAAATTTATAAAGCCAAAACGAAAGCTTTGATAAGAAGAAGTGTTTGACTTCTACAAGTAGTGATTCCTCTCCCTCCGTTAACAATGAGAGGAGAGAGAGAGGGAAAGAGCCTCACAAAGTTAATTAATCATATTATGAAGAGTTGAAAAAGTTGTTAAAGCAATATACAACTCTTTTTAACAACCACTCTCGATGCTCAAGATCAATAAAAGAACTTGATCATACTATAACTCCCTCTCAATGCTTGTTTTTTTTAAATAGATATTTGAAACTTATTTGGAAAAAATGGGCATATCTTCACTCCATAGGGACCATCACATGTCACCTCAATCTTTGCTCATAATGCATCTATAATTTATGAAAGAAATAGAAATAATCAATTACTTAGCTTATGATTACTTGCACAAATAGCTAGAGCTAGAAGAAGGAGAGAAGTGATCCATGAAGAACTTCATAGTGTTTCGAAGGAGGTGTTTCAAAGGAGGCTTATGATGAGATATGAAACCATAGAAAAAAGGCTACATCCATGGGACATATGGACCTCAAAGCCTTCATGCAATTTTAAAGATCATAAAAAAGAAAAGATGATTAACAATAGTGCCACACATTGTCCAAAAAGAACACTCTACTTTCCTTTTGCAACAGATCCACCCTATATTCTCTTCAACCTCCCCTTCCTGGTTTCAAGGGTATGTTATCCAATTTTGGAGGCAAATAACGTCCCCTATACTCATGGTATTCAAATGTACATGCAAATGGCATATTCTTGGTGTTTTCACCACCGTGGTTAATGAATGTCTCACTAGGAATCTAGTCCCAATGGCACTTGTTTCCCATTACACTTTATTTCATACACAACTCCAAACAACCAATGACCCCTCTACCCTCCACACATTATCATGTTGGAAGTTTGGATCACTCGATAATATTCTACATCATTGTGTATACATAAAATAAACAAGGAATATGAGAAACAAAGCTATTTATTCCTTTCCTTCACAAATAGGCCTTGCTAATATTGAGATAGATGATCATTACTATTATAATTATTGAACAAAGTAATGGTCTCTTTATGAGAGTTTAACATTTATTTTTATTTCTATTTTTTTTAAAGCTGTCTCAAGATGTTGGATTCATGTTTAATGCACTATTTGTATTCATAAGAGTTTTGGAAAGTGTTATATACTTTATGATTAACATGTGTTTTTTTATCATATGGAACTTACTAATTATTTCAATTTCAATCTAATCAAATAAATGTTTAACCCAACTCCATTGTTTGTTTGTAAAATATTTGTAATATTAAATTTCAAGTATTTATAATATCACTAAAATATATATAAAATTGAAAAAACTAATTAATTAAAACAAAGAGAGCATTGTCACTTTCACTTCTAGAAATGAAACATTTAAGATAGAGTAAGATCATTGGACTTGTAGTACTTCTACTTCTAAAGATGAAACATAGTCACCCATACATGTTTTAAATGACATCACATCTACATAAAAACGCTTGTTAAATGATATTGTATTGTATGTATTTTGATTAAAAAAATTAACTTGCATGACCTACAAAAACTATTAAATATTGTAGCAATAACAATGCACTATCAATGCGTGTTGAAAAGTCACTGATTCGAAACCTGCGGGGACAAAAAATCCAACCATGTTAAGGGTTGGTGTGGCTCAGGCCGGGTGCGATCCCCAGGTGATTTTGACGGCTTAGATGCCCCTGAGTCGCGGTTTCTCAAGCCACAGGTTAATCTCGATGCCAACAGGTTCTGCCACATTAACAAACAAACAAAAAACCAATGCACTATCAATGTGTATGTTGCTTTTATTAATTGCATAACATTATACTTTCTAGAAGTGTTGGGCTCTCTATTGCTCTATAAATTTTAATATTGTCATCCTTTGTTACCATGCCACTACGTTGGACCTTGTATGTTAGTTTGTAATTCGACAAGTGTCAAGGGCATCAAAGGAGATACTTGAGACCTAATCACGAGTGTCACACATGGAAAAACAAGCAATACGTGTATAAACCCTGAAAGATGGGGCTATGCACAAGGGTGACAAGTGTCAAGGGCATGAAAGGAGATACTTGAGACTTAATCACGAGTGTCACACATGGAAAAACAAGCAATACGTGTATAAACCCTAAAAGATGGGGCTATGCACAAGGGTGGCATACCTTCTCTCATGTTATTGCTCCTTTTTAATCAAAGAACCATGATTCGATAGGATAAAATGTGTTTGAATCCAACAAAGCATAGTAATATATGGTTCCAATTAAAAGAATGTGGAATTAAGTTTTGCAACAAATTAAACCTATTTTCTTCTTTGGTGTTTCAAGATTTCATTCATACATGCAAGTTTTATGAAATCAAGAAATGTGAGTATATTGTGGCAGCCAAACACTATGAGTACACATATTGGGAATTTCTAACGATCTTCAATAAACACCTAAACCTCACACAAGTGTAATTAGCAAAATCATTCAAAAAACTAAACTACAACAAATAGGGACTAGGCCTATAAAGTGAAACCAAGACCTCCTCAATAAACTCACATTATGGCTTGTGGAGGTTACATTCATTAAGATTACTATCTTTCTTTCTACTTGAAATGTGAAATGTGAATGAGAGATTTCATAGTTCTCTACTTTTCTTATTTAGGGATCAAAGATATTCCATGGTTCATGTATGTTGCGATGAGAGAGAGATTGGCTAAGAATGTTTGATTACTCTCATAGATTAATAAATTTAGGAGCAAAATGAAACCTATGTTTTCTACTGAGAAAAGTGTGCTTCCTATGTTTTACCTCTTTCCTTGTTACTTGGCGTTGGTTAAAGCATTAGGGATTTTATCAAATTTCACTTGCCACTAGGTTTATATAATAAAGTTAGGTTTTTTTTTTTAATTTTATTTATTTTATAATTTTATATTTTTGGGGAATTAATAATAAAGTTAGTTTTTATGCTCGTATATAATAATCTGTGGCATGAAATAAATTGGATATGAAGAGTCTTTCTGGCATGAGACAGTTCATGGATAAGACCACTCATTCCGTTTTCTACCTCGCCCTTCTTTTAAATGAACTGTTTTGTCAAATCTTACGTCCTCTAGAAATATCCTTAGGGTTAGCCGGAGATCTCACATATATGTTTACAACCTTCAGCACAGTCGTAGTTATAATGTCTATTCTGATGTCCGGAATCATTCAATTACCAACCGACTCGAAGGAGGATATGCTCGTAAAGGCCGCTACATTTTCTAGGCACCCCAAACCTGAAGTCAATTTTGTGGTAAAAAATGTAAATGTAAAACAATATTTTTTTTTGGAAAATCAATTCTCCTGATATTTTGAATTTGGAAGTTAATCAATTTGTTAATTACGTCGAAAGGCGTACACCTATGGGTATATTTAATAGGTTTTTAGTGTTTAATCAGTTTTGTATGGACAAGATTAAATATTGATGGAATATTCTTAGTAGTCCCAATAAATCAATGGTTGTGATTTCAACCACTAACTTCCTCACTATTATAAAGACATCAGTTTATATGTTTATTTTTTTACTTTTACTTAATCATATTTAAAATGTACTATGGTGGCTAGCTGATTACCACGTATGAGTGATTAGGGTTTCATTTTCTAGGTCAACCTAAACCTTGTCCACCTCTGGGCCGTTTCTCTTTCCCACGGTTCAGGTTTGCAAGCCGTCTTTTTGCAAACCGTCCTTATCTTTTTACAAACCATCCTTTCGGCATTCACCAACCACGAATTTGTGGCTGTGCTAGTTGAATAGTAGTTTAGAACCAGTGATATTTTGAATATTAAAAAGATTATAACGTAAGAATTTTAAAGTATAGAATAGAATATTTGTGATTTAGTGAAATTTTTGTTGTAAATAGGTATGATTTTATATTTAGTTGATAATTAATTTTAAATTTAAATTTGGATAATTAATTTCTTAATTTTATGACTTTAATGGTAATTTTATTTGTGATTTTAATGGTTGTTTTATTTACTTAATGAGAAATGAAGATACAAAGAAAATTCAGCACCGATTAAACCATATTGTCTGTTCGCTTACACTAAACAAGTAGTGGCAAGCTATATTCCGATTTGAACGGATTTATTGTTTTAACCATTTTATATTATTACCAACCTTTAGTAAAATATTAAGAATTTTCACTATTTTTTCTAGGTCTATTATATATATATTTTCAAACTTCTTCCTAATTAAATACCGAAAACTAAAACGGCTAATATTACTATCATGGCCAATATTATTTTGAGTTATTAATTTTAATTATAACATAAGTTTTCATTAACTTAGTTTAAATATTTTTAAATAATAAATAAATAAATTCTATCTTCTATCATTATTTTCATGACAATTATAGAAACAATTTTTTTTAATATTCCCTAATTTGGAAAAAATTTCAATTTCATGGGCATTATTCCTCTTTACATTGTTATTATTCTATTAAGATAATAAACATTCCATAAATAAGATTAAATTTCATAAATGAGATTTAATTTTAATAAATATTAATATATGTGTGTGTGTGTTCAATCTTTAGTTAAGTTATTGGGGAATCATGGAATACTAAAAATATCATTAAATCAAAATTAAGGAGAAAATGTGATGTGATAAAGAGTTAAATTATATATAGAAATGTCTAGTCTTAGCTAAGTTATTAGGGAATCATGGAAGACACCATTTTGCAGAATAAGAATACTATTAAAAATATCATTAAATCAAAATTAAGGAGAAAATGTGGTGTGATAAAGAGTTAAAGGAAAAAAAAAAATCAAGGTATTATAAGGATGTAATCAACCCTAATCTAGAATATCAAAATTATCTATATGTTTTGATTAGTGCAAAGAAAAAAATAAGTCTCGCTAAGACAAAAACAAATTCTCACGAGTTCCATAGGGAAACTAGGCATTGGTCAATTCCTAAAAAGGTTGAAGATGAAAAGTGTTTTCTCTTAGATTTTTGAGCCTATACCCATATTTGATCTCTATTTCAAAATATTTGTCAAACTACCAACCTTCCTAACCTTTTAACTCAATAAAACTATGGTGATCTTGGAAAGCTTCTCTAGCACATAAACAAAATTCTAAAGAATTGTAAGTAATCCCTTACCTTCTTAAGGTTTGATAGACCAATTCGATCTCAGTAGATGTTAATGTAGATAGGTTCCACTGAACATGGAATAAGGGGCATTGTATTCACTTGGAGGTTATTGTTTTGGTATCTTTGGATACCTGACTTAGCAAGCAGTCATTGGAAGGATTTGTTGATAGAAATGATAGGTGATTAATGGTGGTTTAAATAATTTGCTTATTCAAAGGATTAGAACAAAATCCTAGAGGATACTTTTGGTGGCCTAGTTCATTATATGTAGCCTCTATAATTATTTCTCTTTGCCTTGAAACACATTGGCATGTAATCTTTGCAGTAATCTCTAAGATTTTTCGTCATAAGTATTACTCTATTCTGTATAAATGTAGGGGAGTTGCAAGTCTTCTTGGATCATACCTTCTCTATGTGAAGGTGGTCGAATATGTATACGAAAACGAAGCAAGAATGCAACATACCCTTCCAGGAAGGAAGGGATTAGTTACCTCTTCTAAGCATCCCAACTATCAACTAACATGTGATTAATCCCACCATGTAGAGTCTCTTATCTCCCATGAGAATGAACTAGGCATAAGATTGATTCCCTCATGTATATGCATTTTCACCCCACAAATGAACTAGGCATAAGATCAACTTCGTCATTTATACACATTGTTTTCTTGGAGGTGATGGAAATTTAACAACATCTTATTAGATGTGGTAGCTAAGTTGAATCTGATTGAATTGAAAACTAAGATCAAATAAGATCTTGGATCTTCTTGGAAGTAGTACTGAAATTTGATCTCATTGGATTTGACACAAATAATCATGATGAGAAGTTGAAGGACATATGGCATTTTTTTACTACAAAGATAGATGGTAGTTTTCTATTCATTCTGGAGAATTGTGCACTTGACTTATATGAACTTCCACGTTTCTTTCATTCTCAAATCATTGTAACATAACATGTGGAGGATTGCAGGATTGGATCGAGTGATGGAGGATTGCAAGATTGGATCTGCTTGAAGAAACATTGAAATTAGCTTGACA
>ML810842.1:32060-47505 GCA_009831015.1 Picea engelmannii
ACACTTGTCGATGCATGTGTAACCTAATTGATTATGTCTCATTACGTTTATCTACAACACTCTTTCCTTGAAAGAAGCCTTCTTTGATAATTGTTTGATATTATATATTTATTACTATTAAAACCTATTATGCAAAACATTAAAATGATGATATATTGAAAAATTCATATAACATAGCAACACAATGATGACTATGTTGTTACTTATATATTGAAAAAATCATATAACATAGCAACAAAAGTTGAATTCAAAATGTGGATATCAACTAGGGAACTAAATGTGGATATCACATGCATGTTGATCGTTCCATCTTTTTTAATAGTGTCCTTCTTGTTATTGTGCATGTACATGATCAATCGAGATACTTTGATTTTATATCTGGGGTGTATTCTCTCGCATGTTGCTTTCACCATTCCCCTACAAAATATAAGATAAGAATATGCCTTGTCCAATATCATGATTTGTTGTGTTATATTTTCTTTAATGGGAAAATGATTGTCTTTCAAGAAATTGGAAAGAGAGAGCTACGAATTACATTTTAATTGTACATTTTCTCAACATTCAATTGGTTGTGGTGGTGCTTCATCCTTGGAAATCTTTATAGTGTTTATACTAGAGCCATTGTAGGGGCAAGGGAAACATTTATGTTGGGGTTCCCTATATTGCAATATCTTTAAATCGGTAGGAACCATAGTAGTGTCATTTAAGTAGCACTTAAATTTTATTATATTTGTGTGATGATACTTTTGTTACATTTTTGTGAAGAAGAAAGTTGAGAGCAGGGACAATGATTTCAAGGAAGCAATAAAATATATTTCCCTTAATATATGTTTTAATACAAGACACTAGAAAGGATATGCTTCTCGAAGGTTGTCTACTAAAGGTTGATATTCCATAACGACTATTTGCAAATAAGGTTAGTACTCCATGCTATTATGGCCATTTGGCATGTTGCTCCTTAATTAAGATAAATTACACATTAGATTGGTCATTTCAAACTGTACTACTCATTTTTATTGAGGATGTTAACTTAAGTTTGACAGGAAAAATACTCTATTAAAGTACATTGTGCAAAACTTAAATAAATTTATTTAGAAATATTTTACATTACTCTCATCAAACTATTTTAAATTAATTCATCTTAGACTTAATAATACTAAAATCTAAAGGGAAAAGAGTGAAAACACCAAAATATTATAATATGGATAGTTAACGATAGACTTATCTAAGACTTAGTTTCTTTAATGGCCACAACATTCTCCTCATCCTCTCAACCATTAAAATGCATACCAAGCATTCTTGCCAAAAACAAACATCTTCAAATAAGTTCTACAATTGCTAATCTTGATAATATTCTTCGTTATATATATATATATATATATATATATTTGTCAAAAATCAATTTTGATATATATATATATATTTGTCAAAAATCAATTTTGATTGGAGACTTACCCATTGTCACCTCTTTACTCCATCAAAGTAATTGTTGCTACACATGTAAATCTTAGTATACATGAAGCAACTCCAAAACCATGATGTCAAAGATAATGTCCAGTAGGATAAGTTGTTGATTTGTTTTGTTCTTTTCCATACCTTTTAATTCCATCAATGTTTTCTACATGTCTTCATGTTCTTCATCATTCTCATCCTATGTGATACCCATTGTTTAAGGTTTTTGATTCCTTGTTACATGGTTGAGTATTGATGTGCCTCTCATGATTGTTGTGCCTCTCATAGTTGTTGTCACTGTGACTACATAGGGGAATGTGACATAATCAATAGATGACAACTTCCTAATGCTAATCCAAGGTTCACCCCTGGATAATAAAAATATGTGTTAATTGAAGTAGTTGGAACACGTGATAATGAATGGTTTTGAATGGGATGCGACATGAACATTGATTTCAAAGTTGTTTCAATGTTTTGACAGAACTTTGACAACAAGAAGGTAAAATCATGTTTGAATGAAAACCTAGGTATGCTTAATTTGTTTATGATGAGTTGAAAACTTAGATTAAATTACCAAGAAGGATTGATCAATATGTTTGCACATTGTGTAAAATATTTCAATCACTACATTCCTTACTTGATCGGGAATAAGAATAATAATAGGATGCTTGAGTGGCAATATATATATTATTAGCCCATGCCTTTAGCATGCAGCACTATAACATTTGATTTGTTGTTGAATTACTATTACTTGGCCTCTGACTTTTAATATTTTGTTGAGTTCTAAAGTTTAACATAGGAAAACCTAAATAATACATATTATATTATTTGATATAACTCGAAATTTTTATTTTTCTAGAATTTTATTGGATGTCAAGATTGAAGTCTTATTATCGAGGTGGTTGTGATATTGTTGAGAATATCGTCTGCATTAAATCCATTTGTCAGTGCTCTATCAATTAATTAATTTTTTTTCAATTTCCATTCATAGATTGTTTTGATTTGTCAATTGCAAATACATGCATGCAACATGCAAGATGTGAGGGCAAGGTGGTGAGATGCTTTGTGGCCACCACCCAAGAACAAATCATTTAAATTATCTAGCATCCCTTGCATACCTTTCCACAACTAACTTCAATTAAATCCTTGTCATTGCTTCATTGGCTTCATAGAACTTCCTCTCCTCTAAATAGAAGCATGTGTGATCTAATGGTTTCACTAATAGTTTGAGATTGAGATGCAATTCCATCATCAACATAAGAGGTATTTAGGCAAGCCACAAAAATGTAAGTTAGTAATCTAGAAAACAAAGGGGATTCCATGATTACCAAAGCAAGCAAACTAGATATGGATTGAAGGTATGTCAAGAATATCAAGTTCAATATTGTTTCTACCCATGGTCATTAGGTGTGGTAGTCAAAACGATATATAAAACTATTAAACTATTAATTAGATAAATCAGACTCTACACACATATTAATTATGCAATTATGAATGGTAATACATTACTATTAATCCATTTTTGGAGTAGGTGATTTGTTAAGCATGTAGAGAGAGAGAAAAAAGGCAACAAACTCGCAAAGAAATTAATCTAGATCTTCAAAGAGTATTTTCTCATGCTTTGAAATGGTTAATAATTTTTGCCAATTGGTAGGTCATGGCCAAAGTTAAAGCGAGGGAGGTAGTCTCAAAGCTAGCAAATAGAAGAACACACATCAATCCCTTATTGTGTCTCTATCAATTCACAGGTCCATGATAATCTTCCCAGTCAACCAAAGGCAAAATCTCAACTCTCTTTGATTTTTGTTGGCCTTAGTCTCTGCCAGCATTATACTATTTCTTAGATCTACCAAACTATTTTGGTCTCACTATGAGTTGTGCTCCATATTTCAAGTCTATGCATAATCAAAGCTCTCAAATGAAAGTTGCTAATAGTTATATAGTGAAAGAGAATTCTTCCTAACATGTCCATAAACTTAACAAAATTATTATCATGTACCTTTCTTTTTTTTCACAAACATTGGGAAATTTTATTAATCAAAAAAATTGTAGTCAAAGCTTACAGTGAAGTGGTACATAGAAGGTTACCATCCATTATAGGGATGTTCATAAATTACTTACAGGTTCACTATGTCTGCCCAAATCCAATGGCCTTCAAAAAGATACAAAAATCCAAAGAAGAGTTCTAAACATACTATCCATAAGTAACATCAAGAAACTGCATAAGTCGTAAGTAACATAACAAAATTGCATAAGCCATACTGAGAGAAAATATTCAGAGACTAGTGAGATTTTGGAGGAACTATCGTTTCTAAGAGGCTTCCCCTGGGTTACTCCATGAAATTCTTCATACCTTCAAAATGTTGTTGGTTGTCGGAGATGCCAAGAGGGGATAATTGAAGTTGAAGCCACGAGGGGCTAGGTGGCAGAGAGGACAAAGAAGTTGTAGGTTTGGCGATGGGTGTCTTTCCATGGTCTTGCGATGTGGCACCATGAGCTACTTCCAACACATCCAACCTCTAGTTTTGTTGACGAAGAATTTCTATGGCAATGCCATATTTAAGCTGGGTTTTAATCTCCTACTTTCCAATTGCTTCCTTATGCTAATGAAAGGAGGATGACAACATTGTGACTGAAGATTTCATCCTCATGAGCGAGAGACCAAATTCAATTAATTCGTGAGAATCCATGGGAGTGGAGTTGAACATCATATGTACTAACCAGAAGAAGATTCAGAATCCATAAAGGGCCTTAATAGGAAGTGAAGTTGTTGTACCACAAATTGCCACATCAATTGCATTTGTGAGATGGCCTAGCCCTTTTCCCTAGCTTGCAAACTTAAATCCCATCCTACTTCATCAAACTCATCTAAAAAACAACAATTTTGTTTCCATTCGCGGGTCACCTGTGTGCAAACCACGGATGTTCGTGCCTTTCTAGTTTGCAACTTGTGGATGCCCTAAAAAAAATGAAAAAATAAAATATTCCACGTTTTTGGGTGGGTTTTTTGGTTGGGCTTGTTTCCAAACTCCCCTTGGCCTGTACAAAACGGAATTCAACCACCTCAACCCCTTGAGGATGGTATAAAGGAACCTTTGAGAGCAAGGATGAGGGGACAACCTAGGTGCAAGATTATGCTGACGAATTTGCAAGCTTCCCTTTTTTCCTTGATCCTTTGAGTATAATCCCCATGATCTAGAACTTGTTTTCCAACATTCCTTCCTTTTCCATATGTGGTTGTAGGGTCTGATAACATCCCTTTTGAGTCATCCAAGGAAGAGCCATCATGCTGAGTTGATGCTTGGAGGACAAGTGGAGGAACCTGGGCGGTTGGCTTCAAGACAATGTCGGTGATTAGAGTCAAGTCGTAACTACCTAATTATATTGTTTTCAATAAAAGAGTTCTCTTTCCCTCCATATATGTGTAAATTGATTCAATGTGTTGATATATGTTAGTTTGCTACATATACTTGAATTTTTGCATATTGTATTTATGCTTTTAATTCATAACTAACCTTGTTGCAGCATAGACTTGGTCTTGTTTTGTTGGTTGATACCAGTGGAGATCATGAGAAAAATCAAAGGTGGAAAGGGAGGATCGACATGAGACGTAGGATAGAAGGTGTGAAGTTTATCATTCTCTCTTTCTCTCCTCAAAGTAGTTATTTTCTTATAGCATTGTTGTGTGCGATGGTAGGTTGTGTCTTTTACATACGATCTCGCTCTGTTGTGACATGACCCAACGTCACAGGGGAAAAATTCTGTAAACATAATTGGCAACCATACTGGGGAGCTTTCTCCTTGTTTGGGTCGGTCTTAGGGTGTCTTGTGTTGTCTTTGATTTCTGTAATTTTTCTTGTTTTCTAGGATTTCTTTTCAAATCATTTTCCATCTAGAAACTTTGTCCAAAGTTTCTGGAAGCCTCCTTCTAGATTGGATTTTTTTTTTCCAAGTTTTATTGGTGCATCCATGCTTTGTCCCTTTATGAATTGTGGATAATTGTGATTTACCTTTGTATGGCCCATGGATGTCCGCGATTCCTAGTGTACACAATCACATATATGTGTAAGAATTGAAATTTTTTAGCCTTTCTCTCAGTTTTGGAGGATCTGTTTTTTTTTTTTTTTACAGTACAATCTAAGCCTGTTGGGTTTGATTTTGCCTCTAATTGTTGTGTTAAGTCTCTAAAAACTTTGAAATCATCTAAAATATCTTTCTTTTGGATTAGGATGGTCTTTTGGTTATAAGTTTCTTTAGGTGGGTTGAAAGGTCAATCGTGTGTGATTGGGCTGAGTTTCTAGTTTGATTGGTGTGTCTCAATGATTCTTGACTGTTTGCTTTCTTCTTCTTTATCTTCTTCTTTACCTTCTTCCCTTTGTTCATAAAATAAAAAGGAAAATCACATCTCATTTTCATTTCATTTCTTTTAGTAACAGAAAAGACAAAACTACTTGTTTGTTGGTCATTCTTCTCTAGTTCCCTTGTCTCTGAATTTTTCAAGAAGAGAATTTGCCTACTAGCACTCAAGTCTTTAGGCATGTTGCTTTCTTAGGTAGAAAGAAAAAGGAAATGAAAAAACCTAGTTTTTTGCTAGTTAGGTCTCTTTCTTTCTTTGCATTGTTATTTGAAAAAAGAAAAATATACTAGCATAGCAAAAATTTGCATTTCAAGGTTTGAAGGATTGTTCATGCATTTTCTTTTTTGAAACTCTTTTTCATTTGAAGAATTAGTGTAAATTTGTATTTGCCAATGTTCTTATAAGTTTCATTTTTACGAGAGTCTCAAACAACATCAATTGCACCTCCATACCCTTTGAGTAAAAACAACCATTAAAACAATGCTAAACTTAAAATGTACTAGAATTTGTTTCTAGGGTTCACAAACAAGTTTAGGGTTAGCGCCTTGGTTTAGGTTGGAGATTTAATTTCTTCAAGGCCATAAAACAAACATAAGAGTCTGAGCTAGGGAGAGTTTCAAATATAGCTGTCATATAAGTATAGTTGGGAAGCTCCTCTAACATAGGATTCAAACATGAGGTCATGTAAAGGAGAGCCAAGCAGATATCCCCTCCAAAGCTTAACTGAGCGTAGTGGAGAGATCATATATTGGGGGATTTTTCTGAAGTGATATTGACCCATTTGGCATCAGTCCTCTGGAAGAGTTTTGGGCTCAGTTACCTTGTCCATATGTTTGATCTTGACTTTCGATTATACCACCTAGACGTTGACTGTGAGTTTGTGACCTTAGTTGCTTTTCCTAGGGATCTCAGAGGTGTTGGTGGGGGTTTTACGTGGTACATGGGGAAGATTATGTATCACACTTATCAATACTATTGAAGGGTGCCCCACGAAGTGGGGGTTCTTGCATCGGATAAGGTTGGTCGGTATAGGTCAAGATAGTTGTTTCTCACTCCTTCCTTTGTTGGTTCACGAGACTTAATCAACCCGTGCCTTTGTATGGAAGGTCCCTTCCCACTTTTTCATTCCTTTGGACTCAGGACCTCATCCACATGGGATAAAGTTTCGGAGAAGTTGTTTTCTTGCGATGTTTCTCTTAGGAATTGTTATTAGAGTGTTGTTTTGTATAGTTATCCTTAGGTTGTTTCAATATCACTGCTTTTGAATCGTTGATTCAGAGTGGTCGAACAACCGCTCCACTGGTCAGGAAGGACCCCTGGTATTTCTCTTGAAAGTGTGGAGCTGCCTCTTAGAAGGCGTGCACTTTTATACCATTGGTTCGCAAGAGTCAGTGCGTGAGACTTTTATGGACATGAACAATCCTACAAGGGACGAACTTATGCATAAGAAAGTTTTGGCCAAAGTTCTTGAGGATAGCAACTAAGGAACCCTTGCCCAAAGGGATCCTTGTGTTTTTCCTTTCTTTGAAAAAGTTGGTGCCCCATTGATGGCCACATTGAACATTCCTAAGTTGAATGTAGGACTACCGATTTGGTTGTGGACCACTCTGAATGTCCCAAATTCTCTTGATGCTTCTCAGATAAGATGTTTATGTGAGGGGCATCGTCCAAATGTTGATCCTTTATATTTTGCATCTGTAAAGTCTACTTCTCCTCCTTCCCCCTCTTTTGGTGAAAGTCTTGCTACTAGTAACCAGAAGTCTAAAAGGAATAGGAAGAATAAGAGTAAGAGGAAGAAGTCACCGACCTCTGCTAGTCACATTGGAGACCTTTCACCATCCTTTATGAATCATGTGTGGGGAAAGCAATTGGTTGTTGTGAGTCATGTTGGAAGCATGAGTCCATTCATTGTGAGTCATACTAGCATTATTTCACCAACCTCTACGGGTCATGTTGGAGATAGGTCAACAACCTCTACGAGTCATGTTGAGGGCAAGCAACCGGCCTCTGTGAGTCATGCTGGGAGAGAAAGTACAGTCATTGATAGTCATACTGGAGAACGTCACCAACCTCTGCAAGTCATGTTGTAGATCAACACCTAGCCACTGCAAGTCATGCTGGGGGCAACCCACTGACCACTACAATTCATGATGGGGAAATTGATACCGTTGAGAACCCTAGACATATAGGACGTAAGTCAAAGTTCCCTTGTAAGCTTTGTGAAGGAGATCACCTTACTCATTTGTGCCTTGTTATTGCCGTGGTACGAAGAGCGTGGTCCTTGTCTGAAGGCCCTTCTAGTTCCGAGTCACCTTTGGTTTCCTAACAATATTTTCAATCATCGATTGATGAAGTGGTTGTGTTGATGCAATATTCGGCCGACACCACTCTCGTTTTTGGGGGTGATGCGTCTCTTGACCATATTGTCTCACATCCTATTCAACCAATGGTTGAGGAAGTGGTTATGTCAATGCAATCTTCGATCGATCCCATTCTTCTTTGGAGAGTGACTAGTCTAAAAAAGTGATCTCACTGATGAAATATTCGTCCGATCCTACTTTATTTTGGGGAGTGATGCATCTTTTATAGTCCAATACCTTCTGAACAAGGGGGCATTCCACTCACTTCGAGTGTGCTCCCTCCAATTCCTAGGATGGTTTCCTTTGATTGGAATGATCTTATGGAGCCTTGCCTTCCTTCTTCTGCACCTTTCCAGATAACGATTATGATTAAATCTTATTTGAAACACATACATTGATGTATTGTAGATGAAGGATCCTATGCAAGTATTTTATCCTCCTTGGCTTGGAAAGCACTTGGTTCTCCCGAGCTTGTGTTAGCTACTAGTGAGTTGTTGGATTTCAACAGAAGACCTAGTGAATGTATGGGGATTCTTCCTCAGTTACCTATCACGTTAGGTGGGAAGACTATTATAGTCGATCTGTTAGTGGTGTTAGGCCTTTTAGACTTTAATATGCTTCTTGGGCATGATTATGTTTATGCTATGAAGGTTGTGGTGTCTACACTCTTTCATGTGATGTATTTCCCTCACAATGAAAGCATTGTCACTATTGACCAACTTTCATCTGATAATCACCATCCTGGTTCGGATTTAGCTCATGTTTCCTCTTTGTGTGTGATCCAGGTGGATATTGATGGCCACCTGCCTATTCCAACTTGCTCAAATTGACAGTTTTATTTCTAGTTTTTTGAGTTACAAACTTTCGAGGCCATTTTGAGGCCCTAAACAACGTTTTTAGAGCTCAGCATAGTCAATTTGTAAACAGAGTCAAATTCTAATGCCAAAATGTGTAGTCCTCGGATAGACCTTTCCAACGAGCTACCGTGCACCCCAAAACGAAGATCGTATGCCAAAGTTACGCCCCGGGAAGTTGATACACCAAACTACACAAAACAGGGTCCACAAAATTGTTGGCTTTTCATCTTCCGGGGTTAGGGTTTTGGATTTTCTTTATGTTAAAAAGGCCTTTAGAGCCTCATTGTAAACCATATTCTTGTGAATGCGAGTAGTGGACACATCTCTTCTCAGAGATAAGTTGCCACCATTCTAGCGAGTCTTTCACTCTGTATTTTTACAATCTTTGTACATTTTCGCTCATTAATAGAAAATTGTGTATTATTGTATCTCTATGTTTATGGTTGCATCTTTGATACATTTATGTTATATTATTGGATATCCGAGATATCTCTGCACATTTATTTATTATATCTCCACTCTCATTTCGTGCCGAAAATAATCTGGATTAGTGGTATCAAGAGCAGGTTGCACTTGATCGTTTTTCAGTGCATGTCCTCGACAAGGTCCGAGTATAGAAAGTTGGGTCTCGAGTTTGTCTCTATTGAAGAAAATCACTCCCACACCCCCAAGAAACCCTCCATGGTGGAAGAAAATAAAAATGTTAGAGTAGACGATTATATTAATCTGTTGCTTGAGCAAGCTCTCACACGACAGAGGGACAAAATGATGGAGATTTTTTCCCACATCCTTTAACGCCTGTCGATAACAACAGGCGCGTCTTCATCAAGTGACCAATTTGGAGGCACCTCACCTTTCAAGGTACAAGTTAATTTTGATATTCCCATATTTGAAGGACAGATAGATGCAGATGCCCTAGAAAAATGGTTAAATCTGCTAGAAGGTTTTTTCTCTATTCATAATTTCTCCAACAGAGAAAAGATCACCTTCGCACTCCTTAAGGCTCTCCCCCATATCAAAAATTGGTGAGAAACTTACTGGGAGAAAATTTTCACAGAGGAGTCTCGAATATATGGGGTCGAGCCCACTTGGGATTTTTTTGTGGATGTGGTAAAGGAATAGTATTACCCTGTTGGCAACTATGAGGACCAATACATGAGATGGACCACACTGCGACAAGAGAGGGGCCAAGAAATTATGGAGTTCACCAATACCTTCCATACCTTGCGCACCAAGCTAGGTATCAAAGACTCCGAACTACATTTGGTTCTGAAATACTGTGGGGATCTACACATATACATCCAAACTGAAATGGATTTTCTAGACATATCATCACTCGGTGTTGCTTATCGATACAACTGGGAGTTCAGGTTTGAAAATCTGAAACAACCAAAGTATGATAAAGATGACCCTAACAAATAGTCTCTCGAAAACCAATCCAAGCCACAGGTAAAGAAGGGTCACGGAAAGATGAAGAAGGACACCGAAAAATGGTGCGATTTCCACAAAATCCCCTGGCACAACACCGATTAATGTCACTCAAAACAGTCACTGGTGGTCGAGATCAAAGACAAGGAGTCGAACCATGATTCATAATCTGATTAAGGAAATACTAATAGAAGACAGATCATCGACGCATACCCCACTGCTATTGTCGTGACCACAACAATTCAACTAGAAGAACCCATAGATCCTGAAGAGAGGGAGCACCCTTTTCATTCACATATGTGGGTGAAGGGGACCCGACTGCATTTTATTGTTGATAGTGGAAGCCAAAATAACCTCATCTTAACAAAGGTCGTCAAACAATTGGGATTGTTGAAAACACCACACCTATAGCCATACAACATTGGGTGGCTTCGCCAGGGATGATATCTTCATGTCAGTCAACAATGTCGATTTTCATACGGAATCCAACCCTTCAAGGATGAGATATTATGTGATGTTGCCCCACTAGATGTCTGTGATGTTCTCTAGGGAAAGCCATATATGTGGAAGCGCCATGCTATCTATGAGTCTTGAGCCCGTAATGTCATTGTTACTCTGGGGGGTCATCTCTACAGGATACCGGAGGTATTTCCAACTATTGTCCCACCTAAACAATGTCACAAGGTAGTATATCATACTACAAAATTCAACTTCTTCACAATCTATTCAAAAGGTGAACATAAGGATATTGCAACCACTATAACTTCCGCCCAAACACCTTATATCCAACATAAGAAGGTCGCAAAGAATGAAATAGAATAAAAAGATTCCTTTTGCACCCAAACATCTCATGTATCCCGACTGGTTGAATAGATTCAACCCCGCCAGCAACAGGTTTATGACAACCTTCCACACCGCAACGTCTCCAGTAAGGAAAGCAACGCACCCAGATTCAATCACTTTCTGCTCTCCCCTGGGAACTCAATGCAATGGAGACCATTGCTTCCCAAGGAGGGAGGATTCATTCAGTTGGATATCGGTGGCCACCCACTTATTCCAACTAACTCATTTTGGCAGTTTTGTTTCTAGTTTTTCGAGTTCCAAACTTCCAGGGCCATTTTGAGGCCCTAAACAACGTTTTTAGAGCTCTCCATAGTTAGACTATGAAAATACTTAGAGTATGACAACAATATGTGTAGTCCTCGGATAGACCTTTTCAACGAGCTATCGTGCGCCCCAAACGAAGATAGTATGCCAATGTTACGCCCTCGGGAAGTTGATACACCAAACTACCCAAAACGTGGTCCACAAAACTGTTGGCTTTTCATCTTCCGGGGTTATGATTTTGGATTTTATTTATGTTAAAAATTCCTTTAGAGCCTCATTTTAAACCATCTTCTTGCGAATGCGAGTAGTGGACACATATCTTCTCATAGATAAGCTGTCACCATTCTAGCGAGTCTTTCACTTTGTATTTTTACAGTCTTTGTACATTTTCGCTCATTAATAGAAAATTGTGTATTATTGTATCGTTGTGTTTATGGTTGCATCTATAATACATTTATGTTATATTATTGGATATCCGAGATATCTATGTACATTTCTTTATTATATCTTCGCTCTCATTTCGTGCCGAAAATAATCTGGATCAGTGGTATCAGAGCACGTTGCTCTTGATCATTTTTCAGTGCATGCCCCTGACGACGTTCGAGTATAGAAAGTTGGGTCTTGAGCTTGTCTCTCTTGAAGAAAATATCTCTCACGCGCCAAAGAAACCCTCCATGGAGGAATAAAAGAAAAACGACAGAGAAGATGATTATATTAATCTGTTGCTTGAGCAAGCTCTCACGCGACATAGAGACGAAATGATGGAGAATTTTTCCCACATTCTTCAACGCTTGTCGATAACAACAAGCATGTCTTCATCAAGCGACCACTTTGTAGGCACCTCGCATTTCAAGGTACAATTTAATTTTGATATTCCCATATTTGAAGGACAGATAGATGTGGATGCCCTAGAAAAATGGTTAAATATGCTAAAAGGTTGTTTCTCTATTCATAATTTCTCCGACGACGAAAAGATCACCTTTGCACTCCTTAAGGCTCTCCCCCATGTCAAACATTGGTGGGAAACTTATTGGGAGTTTGGAATATATGGGGTCGAGCCCACTTGGGATTTTTTTGTGGATGCGGTAAAGGAACAATATTACCCTGTTGGAAACCATGAGGACCAGTACATGAGATGGACCACACTGCGGCAAGAGAGGGGCCAAGTAGTTCTAGAGTTCACCAATACCTTCCATAACTTGCGCACCAAGTTGGGTATCAAAGAATCAAAATGAAATTTGGTTCTGAAATACCATGGGGCTCTACACAGATACATCCAAACTGAAATGGATTTTCTGGACATCTCATCAATCGGTGTTTCTTATCGATATGTTGTTAAAATTGAGCATAAATTTAAGCACCAGAACAAACATGAGTTCGAGTTTGCAAATACACAACCAAAGTATGATAAAGAGTTCCCTAACAAAAAGTCTCTCGAAAACCAGTCCAAGCCACAAGAAAAGAAGGGTCACAGAAAGAAGAAGGACACCGGAAAATGGTGTGATTTCCACAAAAGCCCCTGGCATAACTCCGATGAATGTCACTCAAAAAAGTCATTGGTATTCGAGATCAAAGACAAGGAGCCCAACCCTGATTCAGAAAATATTGATAGTAGACAGATCATCGATGCAGACCCCACTGCTATTGTTGCGACCACAACAATTCAACTAGAAAAACCCATAGATTTTGAAGAGGGGGAGCACCTTTTTCATTCACAGATGTGGGTGAAGGGGACCCCGATGCATTTTATTGTTGACAGCGAAAGCCAGAAGAACCTCATCTCAGCAGAGGTCATCAAACAATTGGGATTGTCGACAACACCACACCCGCAACCATACAACATCGGGTGGCTTCACCAGGGACGAGATCTTCGTGTCATCCAGCAGTGTCGATTGTCATACAACATCCAACCCTTCAAGGATAAGGTATTATGTGATGTTTCCCTACTAAATGTATGTGATGTTCTCTTGGGCCAGCCATATATGTGGAAGTGCCATGCTATATATGAGTCTCGACCCCGTAGTTTCAATGTTCCTCTAGGGGGTCATCTCTACATGATACTAGAGGTAGTTCCAACTAATGTCCCACCTAAACAATGTTGCAAGGTAGTATCTCATACTACAAAATTCAGCTTCTTCACAATCTGTTCAAATGGTGAACAGAAGGATACTGCAACCACTACATCCTCGGCCAAAGCACCTTTTATCCAACAGAAGCAGGTCGACAAGAATGAAACAAAGCACAAAGATTCCTTTTTCACCTAGACATCTCATGTATCCCAACTAGTTGAACAGATTCAACCCCGCCAACAACAGGTTAATGACAACCTTCCACAACGCATCGTCTCCAACAAGGCAAGCAACTCACCAAGATTCAACCGCTTTCCCCTCTCCCCCTAGAACTCAACGTAATGGAGACCATTTATTTCTAAGGAGGGAGGATTGATCTATGTGGATATCGGTGGCCACCCACATATTCCAACTGACTCATTTTGACAGTTTTGTTTCTAGTTTTTCAAGTTCCAAACTTCTGAGGCCATTTTGACGCGCTAAACAACGTTTTTAGAGATCACCACATTCAATCTATATATTGAGTTATATTCTAATGTAAAACTGTGTAGTCCTCGGATATACCTTTCCAACGAGCTATCGTGCGCCCCAAACAGAGATTGTATGCCAAAGTTACGCCCCCGGGAAGTTGATATACCAAACTACCCAAAACAAGGTCCATAAAACTGTTGGCTTTTCATCTTCTGGAGTTAGGGTTTTGGATTTTCTTTATGTTAAAAAAAATTAACTTGCATGACCTACGAAAACTATTAAATATTGTAGCAATAACAATGCACTATCAATGTGTATGTTGCTTTTATTAATTGCATAACATTATACTTTCTAGAAGTATTGGGCTCTCTATTGCTCTATAAATTTTAATATTGTCATCCTTTGTTACCATGCCACTATGTTGGACCTTGTATGCTAGTTTGTAATTCGACAAGTGTCAAGGGCATGAAAGGAGATACTTGAGACTTAATCACGAGTGTCACACATGGAAAAACAAGCAATATGTGTATAAACCCTGAAAGATGGGGCTATGCACAAGGGTGACAAGTGTCAAGGGCATGAAAGGAGATACTTGAGACTTAATCATGAGTGTCACACATGGAAAAACAAGCAATACATGTATAAACCCTAAAAGATGGGGCTATGCACAAGGGTGGCATACCTTCTCTCATGTTATTGCTCATTTTTAATCAAAGAACCATGATTCGATAGGAGAAAATGTGTTGGAATCCAACAAAGCATAGTAATATATGGTTCCAATTAAAAGAATGTGGAATTAAGTTTTGCAACAAATTAAACCTATTTTCTTATTTGGTGTTTCAAGATTTCATTCATACATGCAAGTTTTATGAAATCAAGGAATGTGAATATATCGTGGCAACCGAACACTATGAGTACACATATTGGGAATTCCTAACGATCTTCAATAAGCACCTAAACCTCACACAAGTGTGATTAGCAAAATCATTCAAAAAAACTAAACTACAACAAATAGGGACTAAACCTATAAAGTGAAACCAAGACCTCCTCAATGATCGATCAAATGTAGAACTCACAGTAGCAAGGGCCCAAAAAGTATGGCTATTATGGCTTGTGGAGGTTACATTCATTAAGATTATTGTCTTTCTTTCTACTTGAAATGTGAAATGTGAATTAGAGATTTCATACTTCTCTACTTTTCTTATTTAGGGATCAAAGATATTCCATGGCTCATGTCTGTTGCGATGTGAGAGAGATTGGTTAAGAATGTTTGATTACTCTCATAGATTAATAAATTTAGGAGCAAAATGAAACCGATGTTTTTTTTTTTTTTTTTTTTTTTGA
>ML810842.1:51803-66209 GCA_009831015.1 Picea engelmannii
ATTCTCTCGCATGTTGCTTTCACCATTCCCCTACAAAATATAAGATAAGAATATGCCTTGTCCAATATCATGATTTGTTGTGTTATATTTTCTTTAATGGGAAAATGATTGTCTTTCAAGAAATTGGAAAGAGAGAGCTACGATTCTCAACATTCAATTGGTTGTGGTGGTGCTTCATCCTTGGAAATCTCTATAGTGTTTATACTAGCGCCATTGTAGGGGCAAGGGAAACATTTATGTTGGGGTTCCCTATATTGCAATATCTTTAAATTGGTAGGAACCATAATAGTGTCATTTAACTAGCACTTAAATTTTATCCTTTTAAGTATGTATATTTGTGTGATGATACTTTTGTTACATTTTGGTGAAGAAGAAAGTTGAGAGCAGTGACAATGATTTCAAGGAAGCAATAAAATATATTTCCTTTAACATATGTTTTAATACAAGACATTAAAAAGGATATGCTTCTCGAAGGTTGTCTACTAAAGGTTGATATTCCATAACAACTATTTGCAAATAAGGTTAGTACTCCATGCTATTATGGCCATTTGGCATGTTGATCCTTAATTAAGATAAATTACACATTAGATTGGTCATTTCAAACTGTACTACTCATTTTTATTAAGGATGTTAACTTAAGTTTGACAAGAAAAATACTCTATTAAAGTACATTGTGCAAAACTTAAATAAATTTATTTAGAAATATTTTACATTATTCTCATCTAACTATTTTAAATGAATTTATCTTAGACGTAATAATACTAAAATCTAAAGGGAAAAGAGTGAAAACACCAAAATATTATAATATGGATAGTTAATGATAGACTTATCTAAGACTTAGCTTCTTTAATGGCCACAACATTCTCCTCATCCTCTCAACCATTAAAATGCATACCAAGCATTCTGGTGGTTTCCAAAAACAAACATGTTCAAATAAGTTCTACAATTGCTAACCTTGATAATACTCTTCGTTATATAAAAACACACACACACACACACACACATTTTTGTTTGTCAAAAATCAATTTTTATTGGAGACTTACCCATTGTCGCCTCTTTGCTGCATCAAAGTAATTGTTGCTACACATGTAAATCTTAGTATACATGAAGCAACTCCAAAACCATGATGTCAAAGATAATGTCCAATGGGATGAGTTGTTGATTTGTTATGTTCATTTACATACCTTTTAATTCCATCATTGTTCTCTACATGTCTTCATGTTCTTCATCCTTCTCATCCCATGTGATACCCCTTGTTTAAGGTTTTTGATTCCTTGTTACATGGTTGAGTATTGATGTGTCTCTCATGATTGTTGTGCCTCCCATAGTTGTTGTCATTGTGACTACATAGGGGAATGTGACATAATCAATAAATGACAACTTCCTAATGCTAATCCAAGGTTCACCCATGGCTAATAATAAGATGTATTAATTGAAGTAGTTGGAACACATGATAATGAAGCATTTTGAATGGGATGCGACATGAACATTGATTTCGAAGTTGTTTCATTGTTTTGAAAGAACTTTGGAAACAATAAGGTAAAATCATATTTGAATGAAAACCTAGGTATGCTTAATTTGTTTACGATGAGTTAAAAACTTAGATTGAATCACCAAGAAGGATTGATCAATAAGTTTGCACATTGTGTAAAATATTTCAATCACTACATTCCTTACTTGATCATGAATAATAATAATAATAGGATGCTTGAGTGACTATATATATATAGATTATTAGTCGATGCCTTTAGCATGCAATACTATAGCATTTTATGTGTTGTTGAATTACTATTAATTGGCCTTTGACTTTTAATATTTTGTTGAGTTCTAAAGTTTAACATAGGAAAACTTGAATAGTACATATTATATTATTTGATATAACTCAATTAATTATTTTTTTGTCAGTTTCCATTCATACATTGTTTTGATTTGTCAATTGCAAATACATGCATGCAACATGCAAGATGTGAGGGCAAGGTGGTGAGATGCTTTGTGGCCACCACCCAAGAACAAATCATCTAAATCATCTAGCATCCCTTGCATACCTTTCCACAACTAGCTTTAATTAAATCCTTCTCACTGCTTCATTGGCTTCATATAACTTCCTCTCCTCTAAATAGAAGCATGTGCGATCGAGTGGTTTCACTAATAGTTTGAGATTGAGATGCAGTTCCATCATCGACATACGAGTTTTTTCGGCAATCCACAAAAATGTAAGTTAGTAATCTAGAAAACAAAGGGGATTCCATGATTACCAAAGCAAGCAAACTAGAAATGGATGGAAGGTATGTCAAGAATATCAATTTTATTATTGTTTCTACCCATGGTCATTAGGTGTGGTAGTCAAAACGATATATAAAACTATAAAACTATTAATTAGATAAATCAGACTCTACTCACATATTAATTAGGAAATTATGATTTGTAATAATAATAATAATAATCTATTTTTAAGGTCACGGCCAAGCCACACCAAATTGGTGTATGAGACCCCCTTGTTTGTGGGACAAGGGACCCCCCTCCACCCAACGATTTGACTGGTAAAGTCTACAGAGGTATACATACCCTACCCCCCTCTAGATTTGAACTTGTGACCTCTTAAGAGGAAACACATGTTCTTAACCATTAGGCCTACTCAGGCTGTATACATTACTATTAATCCATTTTTGGAGTAGGTGATTTGTTAAGCATGTAGAGAGAGAGAGAGAAAGGTAACAAACTCACAAATAAATTAATCTAGAGATTAAATTAATCCAAATCTTCAAAGAGTATTTTCCCATCCTTTGAAATGGTTAATATTTTTTTTCCAATTGGTAGGTCATGGCCAAAGTTAAAGCAAGGGGGGTAGTCTCAAAGCTAGCAAACATAAGAACACACATCAATCCCTTGTTGTGTCTCTGCCAATTCATAGGTCCACTATAATCTTCCTAGTGAACCGAAGGCAAAATCTCAACTCTCTTTGATTGTTGTTGGCCTTAGTCTCTACCAGCATTATACCAGTGCTTAGATCTACCAAATTATTTTGGTCTCACTATGAGTTGTGCTCCATATTTTAATTCTATGCATAATCAAATATCTCAAATGAAAGTTGCTAATAGTTATATAATGAAAGAGAATTCTTCCTAACATGTCCATAAACTGAAAAAAATTATCATCGTGTACCTTTCCTTTTTTTCACAAACATTGGGAAATTTTGTTAATCAAAAAATTGTAGTCAAAACTCACAATGAAGTGGTTCATAGAAGGTCACCAACCATTAGAGGGATGTTCATAAATTACTTATAGGTTTACTATGTCTGCCCAAATCCAATGGCCTTCAAAAACATACAAAAATCCAAAGAAGAGTTATAAACATACTATCCATAAGTAACATCAAGAAAATGCATACATCATAAGTAACATAAAGAAATTGCATAAGTTGTACTGAGAGAAAATATTCAGGGACCAGTGAGAGTTTGAAGGAAATATTATTGCTAAGAGGCTTCCCCTGGGTTGCTCCATGAAATTCTTCATACCTTCGAAATGTTGTTGGTCGTCGGAGATGCCAAGAGGGGATAATTGAAGCTGAAGCCACGAGGGGATAGGTGGCAGAGAAGACAAAGAAGTTGTAGGTTTGGCGATGGGTGTCTTTCCATGGTCTCGAGATGTGGCACCGTGAGCTACTTCCAACACATCCAACCTCTAATTTCATTGACAAAGAATTTCCATGACAATGACATATTTAAATTGGGTTTTAATCTCCCACTTTCCAGTTGCTTCCTTGTGCTAATGAAAGGAGGATGACAACATTGTGAATGAAGATTCCATCCTCATGAGTGAGAGACCAAATTCAAATAGTTCGTGAGAATCCATGGGAGTGGAGTTGAACATCATATGTACTAACCAAAAGAAGATTCATAATCCACAAAGGGCCTTAATGGGGAGTGAAGTTGTTATTCCACACATTTCCACATCAATTGCATTTGTGAGATGGCCTAGCCCTTTTCCCTAACTTGCAAACTTAACTCCCATCCTCCTTGATCAAACTCATCTAAAAAAAAAGATTTTTGTTTCCATCTGTGCGTCACCTGTGTGCAAACCGTGGATGTCTGCGCCTTGCTAGTTTGCAACTTGTGGATGCCCTAAAAAAATATGAAAAAAAAATATTCCACATTTTTGGGTGGGTATTTTGGTTAGGCTTGTTTCCAAACTCAAATTGGCCCATACACAACGAAATTCAACTACCTCAACCCCTTGAGGATGGTATAAAGGCACCTTTGAGGGCAAGGATGAGGGGGGCAACCTAGGTGCAAGATTATGCTGACGAATTTTCAAGCTTCCCTTTTTTCCTTGATCCTCTAAGTAGCATCCCCTTGATTTGGAACTTGTTTTCCAACATTCCTTCCTCTGCTATATGTGGTTGTAGGGTGTGCTCCTATCCCTTCCGAGTCATTCGAGGAAGAGCCATCATGCTGAGTTGATGCTTGGAGGACCAGTGGAGGAACCTGGGCGGTTGGCTTCAAGGCAGTGTCAACGATTAGAGTCAGGTCGTAACTACCTACTTATATTGTTTTCAATAAAAGAGTTCTCTTTCCCTCCATATATGTGTAAATTCATTCAATGTGTTGATATATGTTAGTTTTCTTCATATACTTGAATTTTTGCACATTATATGTATGCTTTTAATTCATAACTACCTTGTGGCAGCATAGACTTGGTCTTCTTTTGCAGGTTGATGGCAATGCAGATTGAGAGCAAAATCAAAGGTGGAAAGGGAGGATTGACATCAAACGTAGGATACAAGGTGTGAAGTTTATCCTTCTCTCTTTCTCTCCTCAGAGTAGTTATTTTCTCATAGCATTGTTGTGTGTGATGGTAGGTTGTGTCTTTTACATATGATCTCGCTTTGTTGTGACATGACCCAAGGTCACACGGGAAAAATCCCGTAAACAAAATTAGCGACCATACTGGGGAGTTGTCTCCTAGTTTGGGTCGGTCTTAGGATGTCTTGTGTTGTCTTTGATTTCTGCAACTTTTCTTGTTTTCTAGGCTTTCTTTTCAAAGCATTTTCCATCTAGAAACTTTGTCCAAAGTTTTTGGAAGCCTCCTTCTAGATTGGATTTTTGGTTTTTCAATTTTTACGGGTGCATCAACGCTTTGTCCCTTTATGATTTGTAGATATACACAATTTACCTTTTTATGACCCATGAATGTCCACGAGTCCTAGTGTACACAATCACATATCTGTTTAAGAATTGGAATTTGTTGGCCTTTCTCTCAGTTTTGGAGGATCTGGTTTGTTTTTTTAGTACAATTTGAGCTTGTTGGGTTTAATTTTTCCTCTAATAGTTGTGTTAAGTCTCTGAAAACTTTGAAATCATATAAAAGATCTTTCTTTTGGGTTAGGATGGTATTTTGGTTATAATGTTCTTTAGGTGGGTCGAAAGGTCAGTCCTGTGTGGCTGGGCTGAGTTTTCAGTTTGATTGTTGTGTTTCAATGATTCTTGATTGTTTGCTTTCTTCCTCTTTACCTTCTTCCCTTTGTTCATAAAAGAAAAAGGAAAATCACATCGCATTTACATTTCGTTTCTTTTAATAACAAAAAAGACAAAACTACTTGTTTGTTGGTCATTCTTCTCTAGTTCCCTTGTCTCTCAATTTTTCAAGAAAATAATTTTCTTACTAGCACTCAAGTCTTTAGTCATGTTGCTTTCTTTGGTAGAAAGAAAAAGGAAATGAAAAAACCTAGTTTTTAGCTAGTTAGGTCTCTTTCTTTCTTTGCATTGTTTGCATTTTTATTTGAAAAAGAAAAAGATACTAGCATAGCAAAAATTTGCATTTCAAGGTTTGAAGGATTGTTCATGCATTTTCTTTTTTGAAACTCTTTTTCATTTGAAGAATCAGTGTAAAGTTTTCTTTGCCATTGTTCTTATAAGTTTCATTTTTGCAAGAGTCTCAAACAACATCAATTGCACCTCCACACCCTTTGAGTAAAAACAACCACTAAAACAACGCTAAACTTAAAATGTACTAGAATTTGTTTCTAGGGTTCACAAACAAGTTTAGGGTTAGCACCTTGGTTTAGGTTGGAGAGTTAACTTCTCCAAGGCCAGAAAACAAACATAAGAGTCTTAGCTAGGGAGAGTTTCAAATCCAACTGTCATATAAGTATAGTTGGGAAGCTCCTTTAACACATGATTCAGACATGAGGTCATGTAAAGGAGAGCCAAGAATATATTCCCTCCAAAGCTTAACTGAGTGTAGTGGAGAGATTGTATATTGGGGGATTTTCCTGAAGTGATATTGACCCATTTGGCGTCAGTCCTCTGGAAGAGTTTTGGGCTCAGTTACCCTGACCATACATTCGATCCCGACTTTCAATTGTACCACTTGGACGCTGACTGCAAGTTGGTGACCTTAGTTGATTTTCCTAGGGATCTTAGAGGTGACCGCGAGGGTTTTACATGGTACCTAGGGAAGATTTTGTATCACACTTATAAATACTATTGGAGGGTGCCCCGCGAAGTGTGGGTGCTTGCATCGGATAAGGTTGGTCAATGGAAGTCATGATAACTACTTCTCATTCATTCCTTCGCTGGTTCACAGGACTTAATCAACTTGTTCCTTCGTCCAGAAGATCCATTCCCACTTTTTCATTCCTTTGGTCTCAAGACCTCATCCACCTGGGATGAAGTTTTGGAGAAGTTGTTTGCTTGCGATGTTTCTCTTAGGAATTTTTATTAAAGTGTTGTTTTGTATAGTTGGCCTTAGGTTGTTTCAGTATCACTGCTTTTGAATCGTTGATTCAGAGTGGTCCACCAACCACTCTGTTGTTTAGGAAGGACCCCTGGTCTTTCTCTTGAAAGTGTGGAGCCACCTCTTAGAAGGCATGGGATTTTATACCATTGGTTCGTAAGAGTCAGTACATGAGACTTTTATGGACATGAACAATCTTGCATGGGACGAACCTGTGCATAAGAAAGTTTTGGCCAAAGTTCTTGAGGATACCAACTAAGGAACCCCTTCCTAAAGGGATCCTTGTGTTTTTGCTTTATTTGGAAACGTTGGTGCCCCCTTGATGGACACTTTGAACATTCATAGGTTGAATGTAGGACTATCGGTTTGGTTGTGGACCACTTTGAATGTCCTGAATGCTCTTGATGCTTCTCAAATAAGAACTTTATGTCAGGGGCATCATTTGAATGTTGATCCTTTATATTTTGCATCTGTGAAGTCTACTTCTCCTCCTTCCCCCTTTTTTTGTGAAAGTCTTGCTACTAGTAACTAGAAGTCTAAAAGGAAGAGGAAGAGGAAGAGGAAGAAGTCACCAACCTCTGCTAGTCACGCTGGACACCTGTCACCATCCTATGTGAATCATGTTATGGGAAAGCAACCAGTTGTTGTAAGTCACACTGGAAGCATGAGTCCATTCACCATGAGTCATATTGGCATTAGTTCACCAACCTCTATGAGTCATGTTGGAGATATTTCAACAACCTATGCGAGTCATGTTGAGGGCAAGCAACCGGCCTCTGCGAATCATGCTGGGAGTGAAAGTATAGTCACTAGTAGTCATACTGAAGAAACTTCACCAACCTTTGCAAGTTATGTTGTAGATCAACACCTAACCACTGCAAGTCATGTTGGGGGTAACCCACCAGCCACTACAATTCATTCTGGGGGAATTGATACCGTTGAGAACCCTAGACGTATAGGATGTAAGTCAAAGTTCCCTTGTAATCTTTCTAAAGGAGATAACCTTACTCATTAGTGCCCTATTATTATCGTGGTACGAAGAGAATGGTCCTTGTCTAAAGGCCCTTCTAGTTCTAAGTCACCTTTGGTTTCCCAACAATATTTCCAATCATTGATTGTTGAAGTGATCGTGCCGATGCAATATTCGATCGACACCACTCTTGTTTTTGTGGGTGATGCGTCTCTTAACCATGGTGTCTCTCATATTATTCAACCAATGGTTGAGGAATTGGTAATGTCAATGCAATCTTTGATTGATCCGACTCTTCTTTTGGAGAGCGACCAGTTTAAGGGAGCGATCTCACCGATGCAATCTTCGGCTGACCCCACTTTATTTTTGGGAGTGATGTGTATTTTATTGTTAAATACCTTCTGAAAAAAGGGGTATTCCACTTGCTTCGAGTATTCTCCCTCCAAATCCTAGGATGGTTTCCTTTGAATATTGGAATGATCTTATGGAGCCTCGCCTTCCTTCTTTTGCACCTTTCCAGATAACGATGATGCTTAAATCTTATTTGAAAGGCATGCATCGATGTATTGTAGATGAAAGATCCTATGCAAGTATTTTATCCTCCTCAGCTTGTCAAGCATTGGGTTCTCCCAAGCTTGTGTTAGCTACAAGTGAGTTGTTGGCTTTCGACAGAAGGCCTAGTGAATGTTTGGGGATTCTTCCTTAGTTGCCTATCACGTTAGGTGGGAAGACTATTCTAGTCGATCTGTTAGTGGTGTCAAGCCCTTTAGACTTTAATATGCTTGTTGGGCGTGATTATGTTTATGCTATGAAGTTTGTGGTGTCTATGCTCTTTCATGTGATGCATTTCCCTTGTAATGAAATCATTATCACTATTGATCAGCTTTCATCCGATAATCACCATCCTGGTTCGTCTTTAGCTCAGGTTTCCCCTTTGTGTGTTCCTAGTGTTTGAGTAGACTCTTCCCCGCCACTGGTGAATTATGTGACATCTTATCCTTGGTGTTCAATTGCTTCTAAGAAAGGATATTTGCATTTATGTTCACCTTATCGAGATAAGGTCTCATCAATTGATCAGGTGTTTTATCCAATGGGGACATGGGAACCCTTGCTTCCCCTTATTGGCTTGAATAATCTAGTGTTTCCTTTTGAGTTTGATCTTACTATTTGTAAGACCTTGAGCCCTAGTATTTGTGTGATGTTGAGCCCCGGTTTCATGGATGTTGAGTTGCCTTTAGATGAGGCTATCCTTGAAGCTATGATTATGGATCTTCAACCTCCTCATGAATTGGAAGCTTTACAAGTTGGTTTCCAAAGAAGCCCTTGGCCTAAGCCTAGAAATGGGCTCTACCTAGAGAACTAATATGCATAAGTTGCAAGGTTGTGCGGTCCTCTGTACATATTGTACTTTTAGAGTTTCTTGTTTTCATGTTCCGTATCCCTTAGCACATGTTTTTTATCAGAGGTTTCTATATTGGACTTATTAACTCTCAGGTAAGTGTTTTTGGTATGATATATAAGACGTTGGAGACATTTTCTTTGGTACCTTTCTGTTCCATGTCGATCCATTCTGACAGATAATGCTCTTGAAACTAGCATATAGGTTAGATATTTCCCCTTCATGCATTTTTGCATTATCCATTTCATGTTTCATTTTTCCTTACGATCAACCCCACTGCGTTGTGACATGGAACCTTGTTTGTTGTTTAGAAGTGTTGAAATTCATGTGGTAGAGCCTATCTTCCATGGGTGCCCTAGATTAGACCCCCTTTTCATTTTGGTTCCCATGCTACAAGTTTTATATTAGGCTTAGGAGTCTTGTTTAGTCCCACCATGACTTTGTGTTGAAGCTACATATCTTCTTCTCAATCTTTTTTTGGTTGTTACCTACGACAATCCCCCTAACGTATGCTGCTACGTATGTCAACACTTTTATGGATTCTTCAATAGGTATTGTGTCCTTTACTGGCATATAGCATAGGTTCATTTCTGCATGCACAATGCATTTATCCATATCATTCACATATCTGCCATAGGTTCCACTCCATCTGTTCATGACATCATACCTTCCAGCTGCTTTAAAGGTGTTGTTTATGAATGATAGATATTACCTCTTCATGGGTGTCCTAGTTAGTACCTCATTGGCCTTTTAACACCCATGCTACAGTCTTTTCCATAGGATCGAAAGCCCTGTTTAGTCTCACCATGTTTTTGCATTGAAGACTCATGAATTCCTCTCAATCTCTTTCTGGCTGATGTACCCACGAGGTTTCCAAAATTTTGTTGAGTTGTAAATACATTGCATATTATCCGCTCATGCTTCTAGGCCTAATGCCAGCTTTAACTTGTTTTTGTTGAACCATTTGCTTATACATTCCTACCATTTTCTAGCTTTGCAATTTATGCCTTTGCAACTCGACACCTTAACCATGGAGGGAAAATCCCTTGAGTGTCCTTATCCTGCACATGCTTCCTTTCATTGAGCATAGGTATGTTCCTTGCGCTTTGGAACTAGTTTGCTTTCCTGCGACACTCGTTTCCTCCACTGTGCTATAGCATTCTTTTATTCTTTTTCAGTCTTTGATAACATGAAAAATAAATAAATAAACTAAAAAGAAGGGGGGGAAGTGTTTATCTTTTTGTTGGCAGCAGTCTTTTCGCCATTGGAAAAAGCACAATCATTGAGTCAGTGTCTCAATATTTTGGGTTTAGTATGGCTTTAGGATAATTTTTCTCGTTTTTTAGTATAATCTCCTCCAATTGGTTATTCTTCCAACCATATGGAGCGTTTGATGATGCCTCATGTATCACAAATGTATCCAAGTTTATAATCTATGCTTCCTAATTTACATAATGTGTCGTGCTTTTGTTCAAGGGAAGTTTCAACATGAGTCGACCATTATGCAGAAAGTCTCTGACCTTTCAATTTGGCCTTCCTATGTCAGTCAAGAACTTCTCATCATCACAAGTATCTTTGTATCTCACTCGTGCTAGTATAGAAGGTCCTCATTGACTTCTTGTCGACGGGTCTGCTCTTATCAACTCCAACACATTGCTCTGAGACTATGACCTAGAGTTACACCCTTGGCCTATTTCCATTATTGATAGGTGACCTTGTGCTCAACAGATGACAAACCATCATTGGTCGTTGACTGAGTAATTTCCCTTGCGTTTGATGTCAACAACAATCATCACACATAGGGATTCATGCAGTACCTTGGTTTCCATTTGACCCCATTGGTGGATTCCTATCATTGGCTACTATTCATAGAGTCTCTTCCATGTGATATTCCATCTGGTGCATGCCGGAGTCATACCTCGGTGTGGTCCTTACAATCAATTCATCTCAGTCCTTCCAAATCTTTCACCTTCTGATACCCCTCATGTTGGATGATGGAGGATGCCTTAATTCCTTCCTTCCAATGGATCTCTTCCTATCAAATTCAACACATCTTGCTCTGGGAAAGGGATCTAAAGTTATGTTTTATACCTTGGGGCTTGCAGTCATTAGTGGCAGGTTCCCTCGCTATTGACAGTGGGAATACATCCATGTCCCCTGATTGAAATATTCTATCAGGTGTTTGACACTAGTTCATTTATTCGCACTTATTATATTGTAACATGGTACATTGACACCTATTATCATCATCAGTGGGTCATCTCACACTTGTTAACGATATACATCAATGACCGATAATCAAATGGCATCTTACTATGTTCGACCCCAAAACATCTATTCACGTGGTGTAGAATCATACCTCGACAGATCATTTTGAAGACTTAGGTTGAAGTACGAGCATCACATATTTTGTACTCCTACCCAACATATTGTACCACCCCTTGGACATTGGTACTTGCAGAGGATCAACTTGTTCACTCCATTAGTTTCAGACATCCTCTGATTTTGATTTTGAGACATAACTCCACTATGTATCCATTCATAGCTATGATCTACTTTTTGCATGGATCTACTGTGTATTCTGCATGGCCATGATTGCTACTTTACATATATCACATAGATCCACTGTGTAATATTCCTGGCCATGGACATCAGTCATACTTTCATATATACCATGGATCTGCAGTGTACTTGATTTGGCGACCATGCTTACATCACTCCTGAGCATGGGTATGCCTGACTCAGGAAGATAATACTCTTACTCGATCTCTACTTCAATGCATCCTCACCTCTAAGATTTATAATGTATTTTGGCCATCAATTGCCTTTCTGACCTCACACATTAGGGGGCATCTGTTATACCACAAATTGTCACATCAGTTGCATTTTTTAGATGGCGTAGCCCTTTTCCCTAGCTTGCAAACTTAAATCCCATCCTCCTTATTCAAACTCATCTACAAAAAAAAATTATTGTTTCCATCCGCGGGTCACCCGTGTGCAAACCACATATTTCCTTACCTTGCTAGTTTGCAACTCGTGAATGCCCTAAAAAATATGGAAAAATAAAATATTCCACATTTTCGGGTGGGTTTTTCGGTTGGGCTCGTTCCCAAACTCCCCTTTCCCGTACATAATGAAATTCAACCACCTCAACCCCTTGAGGATGCTATAAAGGCACCTTTGAGGGCATGGATGAGTAACATCCCCCTGATTTGGAACTTGTTTTCCAACATTTCTTCTTCTCCCATATGTGGTTGTAGGGTGTGTTCCTATCCCTTCCGAGTCATCCAAGGAAGAGCCATCGTGCTGAGTTGATGCTTGGAGGACTAGTGGAAGAACTTGGGCAATTGGATTCAAGGAAATTTCGATGGTTAGAGTCGGGTTGTAACTACCTACTTATATTGTTTTCAATAAAAGAGTTCTCTTTCCCTCCATATATGTGTAAATTGATTCAATGTGTTGGTATATGTTAGTTTGCTTCATATACTTGAATTTGTGCACATTATATGTATGCTTTGAATTCATAACTACCTTGTTGCAACATAGACTTTGTCTTCTTTTGCAGGTTGATACCAGTGGAGATCAGGAGAAAAATCAAAGGTGGAAAGGGAGGATCAACATCAGACGTAGGATATAAGGTGTGAAGTTTATCCTTCTCTCTTTGTCTCTTTCTCTCCTCAAAGTAGTTATTTTATTATAGCATTGTTGTGTGTGAGGGTAGGTTCTGTCTTTTACATATGGTCTCACTCTGTTTTGACATGACCCAAGGTCATAGGGGAAAATTTTCGTAAACAGAAGCCACACTAATCAAAACCCCTAAGCGCAAATTGGAGAAACTGAGTCTACCAAGAGAGAAATCCCAAGGGAAAGCAGACCCCTGAGACAAAGAATCAAGCTGCCAACAAGAACTGTGAATATCCATGAGTGAGGGAGAAGGACGATATATCCCATCACTTCACTGCAAATAGCCCTCATAGCATTGTAAGCCATTATGGGAAGAAGATGGGCCATGCAATAAGTAACTTCCAATTGTATCCTTGTTTTCCTTGTAATGAAGGCAGAGATCCGAATGTGTGTCTCCATTTGTAGCAATGATGGGGGTGACATTTTGAAAGGTGCTTGTTCATAACCCCGAGATATGATAAATACCCCCACCCCCTTTTTATTTTATATTTCAACTTTGGAGCGAGGGGAGAGATAACCTTAAGGTCAAGGAATAGAGTGGACATACCGAGTAGAATTGATGTATAGAAATCTCACCAGGTGTTGAGAAGCTCTATTGGCCATTTTATCTATTAGTACTCCACTATGTTCATGAAGTATGTGAAATGACTCCACTGATTCAAACTTCTAACAAATAATTATAATCCTAGCAATGATGGCCTTGAGGTGAATGTCAGAGGGAGAGGTCCCTAAAACCATATGTTTAATGATCAATCTAGAATCACCCAAGACTTTAATATGATTAATCTACAAACTCGTAGCTACCTTGAGACCCTGGAAAAGGGCATAGGCTTCTTCCCTATTATTAGTAAGAGTGCCAAGACTCCATTCATAAATTGATTCGATAGTTCCCACGAGGTTGAGAATTGAACCTCCCGCACCTGCCTCCCCTTACCATCATGTACCTTTCACCAATTGCTTGTAATTGTGATTCAGAGGGGAATTTATCGTTAGCTATATAGAAATATCATGGCACATATAGTTCCCTAAGCTAGGGCTGTAGTAAATAATTCATAATTATATGTTTATTGAAAGTCATTTTCTTCTTTCAAAAATACTTCCATGGGTTTATGCTATGAAAGCCCTATGCATCTCAAATGGACATACACTTGAGTTATGAATGAGTTAAGGATTGGGTTCTGAGTGATATTCATCCTCAGAAGGATTCTAAACAATGCAAACCCTAGATTTAGCACCAAACCCTAGCAACTAGGTTACTTGAGTTATGAATGAATCGAGGACTTGGGATCTGAGTGATCTTCATCCTCAAGAGGAGTCTAAACAATTGTAGACCCTAGCTTCAACGCTAGACTCCAACAACTAGGCTACCCAAATCCTTCAACATCATGTGCAACAATTGATTGTAATAAAAGTATTGATCGCTTTTTCCTGCATTGACTAAATCTCTCATATGAGAATGTTTCATTTTATAAACAAAATATAACATAACAAGAAGGATGAACCTAGAACCATCAACAGAGTGAAGTGCTTAAACCACTCACCATCTTACTTATCTATAGTCATAAAAATGGTTAATCTCAATCTAATATTTGACAAATCAACTTCATTGAGAGTGTCA
>ML810842.1:66289-79103 GCA_009831015.1 Picea engelmannii
AATCTAACTCCAGGGCTACATTTAAGGAAGATATCACAACTATTGGAGCCATATCCTCAACTGATTCCAAATATACCCAAGGTAGTTGAGCCTCTCAAATCCTATAAATGGAGGCATTCCCATGGTGAAACAGGAGGAGAAAATCAACAAAGCATTGCTATTTTGATTGTGGATATTTTGAGCAAGGGTTGGACGAGGAGGACTTGGAGAGGCTACTGCAGCATCATCCGAAGATTGTAAGTTTCCTTTTGAAGTTATCATTTAATATACTTAGCCTATTTCCTTCAAGTATGTGATTTCATGTGCTTGTCTATGTTTAATTTGATTTGCATAGATGAATTTGCTTTGCCTAATCCATTAGAGTAGAAGGAAGTTGCTTGTTTCTTGTTGTTCATTACAGGTATTTATTTGCACCAGGAATTGGATCAAGTTTGCATATAGGAGCAGTTGGGACAAACATCGTAAATAGAGTACATCCTACTTTACCTTCTCCTCTCTTTTTTGATAAGCAAAACGAGCTTATAGGAATGGTAGTGTCCAAATGATTGTTTCTGTCTTGGTATAGGGGTCAATAATCCAAGGGAAAGTTCACTTGTCCGCAAGGGAATATTTCCGTAACAAAAATTGACAACTCCACTAGGGAGGAAATTTTTAGTTTGTTCTTTCCTTGGTTCGTCCATGACTTTTGTCTATCCTTAGATCATATCCATTGATTTAATTTGTTTTTACATCTCTTTTGTCTTTGCTAGTTATCTCATAGAACCTCTTACTGAATTTTCCTGAGTTACTGAGCTTTTTCTCAAAATTTCCTCAAAACTAACGCCCCTCTGCAATTCAATTCAAAGCGTTTTTTCTTGATCAACACTCCCCTAGAGTATACTAAGAAGCGTTGCAACGCTCTGGTGCTTTGGTTACCAGAGCATCGATTTTCCTTTCTTTCGAAATTTTAGGGTTTCTTTCTTGTTGGGTATAGTCTTTGGATCTCTTTTTCTAACTTAGAACTTATTCTGTATGATCTTGTCCTCTGTTTGACTCAAACTTGCTACCTTTCATTATTTTTAGTCCTTATTGAGTTTGTGTTGTCTTTCCTGATTGCAAAATCGACCTTTCTCTTTCAAAGTTGGTTTATTTTTGCCACTCTTCTCGATTATCTGATTGATTTGAGGGTTTCACAGGGAAGATTGTCAATCACAGATCTATTGTTTTATTTATCCTTGATCACTTACTCAATTCTTGCATATTATAAAGTGTGACTTTTTGTTTCTTAGTGTTTTTCTTTGAGTGAACAGTTTGGTAATGGTTTTCCTTTCAATCTCTTGTTTACTGTTGAGAGTGTCTTTGTTTGTATGATTTTTGTTTCTTACTTTTTCCTATCACGGTAGTGAACCTTTTTTCATTATTAGTGAAAGAATGAAGTATTGAACAGACATCTTAGTTTTCATCTGTAATCAAACAAAGAAGTATTTATATGCATTGGTTTTGGATATTAAAAACATTTTCTTTATAATTTGGCAATTGTCTGACTTCTTGTTTGAGAACAAAATAACATAAAATTTTGCATTCTTGAGTGTTTGTTAGTGACGAAAGAAAAGAAACTCTTCTCCTTCCCATAGCTAGAAGTTCATTGAAAAGAAAATTTGCATATCATTCTTTTTACCTTCTCTGGAATCGAGTCTCAAACATCATCAGTTTCACTATCATTCACCCTTGTGTAAAAAATAGCCACAAAAAATAAACGCTAATTAAAATTGAACCATAAAATTTTATTTTTTATCCGAACACTGTCATAAGCTTGCTCCCAAATCAGGACATTGTCAGAAGCTTGCTCCCAAATTTTATGGTCCTTATACAATTCTCAAGCGCATGGGACCAGTGGCCTGATAGTTAGCTTTGCCTAGTCATTCTAAGATCCATCATGTTTTTCATGTCTCATGCTTAAATAAGGTGATTGGATCTAAGTGCCAAACTCAAACCAATCTTACTGAGTTGGATGTTGAAGCTTCCATCTGGTTGCAGCCACAGGCAGTCTTGGACCAGCGTGAACATTGTCTCCATCAGCGCACCATCAAGGAGGTGTTAGTGTAGTGGAAATATACAACTCCAGAAGATGCCACCTGGGAGTTGAGCACTATTCTCAAGGAATTTCCTCATCTCAAACCTTGAGGAAAAGGTTGTTCTTCAAGGGGGATGGCATGTTAGGGACCTAACCCCCTAACCTCTCATGTGGGTAGAATAATATATTTCAATGTAATAAAGGTTGATACTAGTTAATAAGGCCTATTTAATAAATATGAACAACTCAATGTAAGAAGACCTAATAGAAGCTTTCGCTTCTAGAAAGATATTCCTCTAGAATATCCAGATAGAATTAGTATAAATAAGAGTAGAAGATATGAGAGGGTCTTGTCTTGAGAATTATTGTAATAGAGCTCTACTATGTTGGAGGTTTCCCCCTCGAAGAGGCAACTGAACATTGTTTCCTATCAATAAAGGTATTATTCTAGTGTTGTGGATCCATCTATTTTGTTGTTTCGTTGTTAGTATTTATTGTTTCTATTTTTTGTTGTTGAATCCATTGTTAGTCCCTGCAATATTTATTCTTATGTTATTATAATAGATCTGGTACCTAACATTCATGCTTAGAGAGATGGTGGACTGCCGCATCTTCAAAACATAGTTGAGGGAACTATGAGGAAAGGTATGGTACCTTGTTGAAAAATAAGAGGGATGCCCCACATCCTAGTAGTTGATGATGAATTGGAAATCTACATAAAAACTGAACTGTGGGTTCTCGGGCTTCCTGACCGACTTGGGCATGACAAAGTGTGGAAAGTATGCTAAGCCACACCATGAACAAGAATATGGAAAGAGAACTGGGAAAGTTGGATAAGATGAGTGAATTGGGGGAATTTCCAATTGAATGATGGAGGAAGTCATAGGTGGGGGTGGAAAAGAGTGGGGTGTGGAGAATTACTCCATCGAGATCATAAGGGAGGGGGTATATATGGAGTAGTAATTGGGGGAAAGGGTGAGTTGGGGTGATATAAATATTTGAAAGAGGGAATGGCTTGGAGAATAAGTATAAGGTGGTGGTGAATCATCACACATGGAGAGATAAAATGTCAGATCTATCGTACCGATGATGGTGGTTGGGGATTGTGGAAACATAATTGACTATGTACCTGTGGCATGGGTGAATTGACCAAATTGGATTGATTTATGTTTCAATAAACTAGATCGCCATGAAAATAAATGGAGCCCCGCATGAATCCATGGTTAGGGCCATGACTTGTATAGATTCCATAACAATGGCTTGATTTGGAATTATGGGGAATCTGCAAAAATTTCAATCTATCAAGTCCACATGTGTGACTAATGTGGATTCTGTGTTGTCAAAAAGGTAAATTCTGTCGACTATGAGATATGTTACCTATTGTGCATCATACACTAAACCTTCTCTACCAACATTCAAAGCTGAGAGAGGGAGCTAAATGATGGTTGACCCCAGTGGGACGTATTCCTAGTTGACGATGTTGAAACTAGGTATACCCTGGTGGAGATTGTCCTAACATGAGAAATTCAATGATCTTGGCCAATTCATCAGGAACTACTTTGACTCAGAAGAGTTGCACATTTGGGAATTCGTCATCTAGGCTTCGACTAGCCTCTCCAATCTCAAGATGAGATAGATGATCAGGTCCAACATTGTGCTTACCCAACTTGACTACAACTTCAAACTCAAACTCTTGGAAGAGAAACAACCAATGAAATATTCCACCTCCTAATATTGGCTTGTTGACCAAATATTTGAGCGCAGAGTGATCGTTAAAGAATTTGAAAAGGGTTCCTAGCAAGTAATGGTGAAACTTCTGCAATGCATATACCATAGCGAGGCTCTCGCGCTTTGTTGTAGTATAATTATTTTTTGCATCATACAACTTACCACTGGGAAAATATACCAGATGGTCAATATTACCTTCACTTGGCTATGCGATAACTACACCCAGTTCAATGGACGAGACATTTACGTGGACATGAAAAATCTTAGACCAGTAAGGAAAAACTAGAACTAGTGTAGTGACAAGTTTTTATTATATAGTTTACAAGGCTTCCTGGAATTCCTATGTCCAAATATATTTAGTATCATTGTGCAATACCTTTTCTAACAGGGAAACAATCTTGGGATAATTATGAATGAACCGCTGGTAATATCCTGTATGACCCAATGTGGCACACATCTCCCGAAATGAAGTGGGGGAAACCATATCCAAGATGGTGATGATCGTAGCTTGATCCACCAACAATCCATCCTTGCACATGATGTGGCCCAAAAATGTGCCAAAGGGTGTACAAAAGATGCATTTCTTCAAATTCAATGAATAATGGAGCTGGTTGCTTCAATCCAACCTCAACGAAAGGGCTTGCATGTTTTCCTTCAACAAACGGAACACGATCCAATCATCCAAGTAAACTTCAAGAAACTTATGGATGAATTCCTTGAAGGTTGCGACCACTATCTAGGAACATATTGTGGGGGAATTCTCTAAGACAAAGGGAATTACAATGTACACAAAGGACCTCCATTTCATCGCAAAAGTGGGTTTGGCTTGATCCTCTTTTGCGATCTAAACCCGATGATAGCCTGAAAAGTCATCTGTAAAATGGTAGGCTTCCTAACTGGAAAGGGTTGTGGATGCAGGCTGCATTGAGACGTCTCATATCTACGTAAATTCAAATATCATTGGTCTTCTTGGGTTGCACAACCATAGGACTAATCCAGTCGGACTTTTCCACATGGAAAATGATCCCATCATCCAACATCCTATCCAATTCTTTGTGCACCTTTTCCTTATATTTGTGATTTAATCGATAAGGCCTTCTCTTGACCAGTTTAGCGTCTAGTTTGATCTAAATCTTCATGCCCCCCAATGATCCTGCAATGCCTTTCATTTCAGAAAAAATTTGGGGGAACAAGTCCTCATATTCCTTAAGGAGGTCCACAACTTGAGTGACCATCTCCTTATCCCAATAATATTCAATGATGGCCATCTTGGGCACTTCCTCATTGCCAATATTATGTTTCTCAGTTTTAATCAGGTCATTATAGTTTAGTGCAGCTATATTTTTCACCTTACCTTTGAGTTCACATTATCCTTCGAATTATTTGATCTGGATGCCACATGGGTCATCATCATCAATATTATCGACATAAATCTTCCAACAATGGACTTTCTCTTTCATTTTTTCCACCGTATGATGATACGAGAAGACCACCCTAGGTGTGGAATCCTTTGGCTATCGATGAAAAATAAAATCTTTAATACAGAGGAGAGCTTCTCTTTGAATCAGATCTTCTGCTGTGAAATTGAATGTTAAGAAAAATTGGGAACTCATATGGGTCCAATCGACCATTTTCCTCCTGAGCTCTTCCTGAATATATCAGCTTCTAGGGACCATCCATAGTGTGGAAAAATCGATGGACCCATTGGGTTGAAGGAATATTGTTAGAATTACAACATCATTCGCAAAAAGAAATGTGTTCCAAGGGATCCTCACTACCCTTGTATCAGTTGGCCAATTCGAAATCAACAACGGATTGGAACCAAACTTTTATCAACTCAAACACATGCATCCAACTCTGAATATTCCAGTGATGTGTCGTCCACCACTAAGTAGGTGTCCCTTGGACCACTGCATCCATGGCCTGGATTTTATGTTCCATGGGGATGACCATCTCTATTTGTACGAGGAATGCTTCTACCGACCTTGTCCCATAAAACTGTGGGGCATCATATTGCTCAGATTCTATCCAACATACTGCTTTCGTTATCCTCACACATCTGTGAGTGGAGACTTCATACAGTTTTTTTTGTCACCTTTCCAAAGCATCTTCAGAATCTGTGTCGTATGACTTGAAACTTATCCGACTTAATTCTCCATCTACGGTGGGGTTAATGTAATTCTTCCTGCGCCCAATAATCTTATAGATGTTTTCAATGAATAAGCTCTATGCATCTTCATCTGTTGGCTCATTGTATTAGTCCCCTTCATACAGATCCAACGGTGGTATTATGCACAAGGTGTCTATCTCAAATGACATCTGCCTCTTCTTAAAATTCAACACGAAATTATTGTCGAAGGCCCAGTCGATGCCAAGCAATGTGGGGTATGGGTAAGAGTCATCCATAATATCTATGACCTCAAAGTTAACCTTTGTCTTCACCCCTTCTATACTTACTTCCACTTGCTCCAACCGACCTATGGGGTAAATCTTGTATTTGTTTTCCAAACACGATTGGATGGGTGACCAAACCAATTTTAGTTTACCCATCACCTCCTGGGACTTCTTTGGAAAAATATTCACGTCGGAACCTAGATCCAACATGACTCCCTCCATGTCATAGCCACCAAGCTCCGTTGTCATCTTGAATTCACGCCATGTGCGCTTTTTCTTACTGAATTCGTAAAATTCACTTTCTGGTAGGGGAGATGATATAGTCCTATCCGTCAGCTCTTTCCCCATACAAGTGGCTAGCATCTGCATCAACGTCCTTGCAACATCGAGATCATTAAGAAATCTCAAACAACAATGTAAGAAATTACTTACTTTATCCTTTGTATCTGTCTTGTGACCTAAGTTGTGCAATGCTTCTTCACATGTTGTGTGCTTCAAATCCTCCATGCAATGTTCCTCAATTTATATTTGCTTGTCACATCACAACTCCTCCTGCCTATGCATTTCTTCCGTCGACCTCTGCGTTGCGCGCTGCAAATCCTCGTGCCTATGCACTTCTTCCAATGATCATTGCATCCCATGTTGTATCTCCTCCCGAGCGTGAGCCTCTTCTATCAACCTATATGTCTCCTGCTACACTTCTTCCCAGATCTAAGACTCTTCCAGTGACCATTGTGTCGCCCATTGCACTTCTTCACGAATCTGAACCTCCTCAAGTAATCTATGTGTTACGCACTACAACTCTTCACACACTCTCTCTTCTTCAATAAACCTATGTGCGTCATGCATAAACTGCTTTTTCTAGGTAGTTTCAAACTTGGGAGGGGGCTGCGATGCCTTCCTTATCTTCCCCTTTGGCTCTTACCTGATATCTCAACTTGCTTGCAGTCCCTTCATTTTTTTGCTCCTCATCAGGTTACCACCCGAAAATCGACTTCTTCATCATTAATCTTATTTGTGTGCGGATAACATGCACCGTATTTTACTGCATCTTCATATTTTCCCACTTCTTCACTAAGTTAGGATAGTCTTACATGACATGCTCAAGACTGTAGTAGTATGCATAAAGAATGTCCAGTTTGGTACAAAACTTTGATACATGACCAATTTCTCCACAATTGAAACAAGTCAGGGGTCTACCTAAGACTACCTCCTCCTCTACCATATCCTTAGTTGCGACCGTTCCCATATCCACCTTTGGGACCTCCTTGGTATTCCTCTCTCTCAACACCACCACGATCACCACCCTTATGTTCTTCCTGTACCTAGAATGAGTCGCGGGTATTTTCTTGCATCAACTAGAGTGACCGACACTGGTTAACATCATGCCCCACAGATTTACAAAACTCACAGAACGAAGTATGATGCATCATTTTATACTTCTGCAAAATTGGGCAACTGAGTGGTACATGGCCCCATTGTCGACATATATCGAAACATTCCATTTGTCCATTTGGGAATGGAATCACCGCGCCTGTCGCCACATAATTCAAAAGTATAGGGCACTCATCCCTACGATTACCCTCATAGCGACATGTGGTACACCATACGTGCTTGTGCACAACTTTTTTATTTTCCATATCTTGCAATTCCATCGTCAGGTTGGAAAGTTTCAATTGCACTTGCGCCAATCCTACCGATGTCTCTACCCATCCCGACATAGCTTCAAGGCGCATTGCAATTTCTATCGCCTCTACTTGAGTCACCACCTTCTGCTAGGTGAGCAGGTGTAATACCCCAAGGCCAAGCCCCTGTGAAATGTAATGATGTTTGTAGGAGAGCCAACTAATTATAAGATGGTAGGCTTATGTGTTTATTAGGTCGAAGAGCCTAGATGCTAAGGTTAGTGGGCCTGATTTTTGTATATCTAATTATGTAGATTATTAATAAAATACATCGATGAGTGTAGATCAACCACAAATAAAGAGTTATGGGGGACTAAGCTCCACTGGGTAGGGAAAGGAATGGGGATGATAGGCTAGGAAAGAGGGGCTAAGCCATAGGGCTTAACCCAAGTGAATATTATAATGTATTCCTGAAAAGTACTAAAGTTGGGAAAATAAACCTAGTTATCCTAAGTTCCTTTGAGGAGAGGAACAAACTCCAAGTGGAGAGGAGCATGCTCCTGGAGAGCCAAGTGTCACCCAGGACACATGTAGATTTATGTGGGAAGTTCCACCTTTGTTGGGGGTGCATAAACCATTCTGGCCACCTGCCAAAGGAGGTGGCTCTCACCATTGCAACTCTCTCATGATTTTGTAGGCTGACCATTCTCACCATTTTCCTTGCTTTCTCTCAACATTCTGGCCAGTCTGGCCATTTAGTTTCCCACGAGTTCATCCTTAGCATGTTGGCCATCCCTTGTGCAGTTCACAAATGCACTGAACAAGTACGCAACCATAGTCAATCCCGCCTTTGTGAACCTCTGTAAATTGTTGAGTCGTCCCCTGGCCTTACCCGAATTTTGGTGGTTGTGGATTGAAGAGGCAGGTTTTCAGGCCCATGGTTGAAGAAGCAGGTTGTCAGGCCTGTGAGCAACTTTCTCCAGGTGAGAGATTTTTTAGAGAAGTGGTTTCTCCTGGAGGGAGTCCAATACCAGCTACGGAGCTCTGAGAATTCTTGATCCGACCTGTGTTGAAGCCCTGGAAGGGAAGTGGAGCAATCGATGGACCGTGGAACAGTGAAGGTGCATATTCCTGGGGTGGGACATGCATGTGGGGAATGAGAGTCTGTGATCAATGGGAGTGAGTAGGCTCCTTGGAGAGAATCCTTTTAGTTTCACAGTGCAGTTTCCCGTAGCCTCATCCTAGGTCTAGGATTCATTTGCCCTGGGTGGAGTTTAGTCCCAACTTGGGGGTGACCCACTGTTGAGCATGATGAGTAGCATGGTCTAAGGCTAGGAGGTTCGTGGAAGGTATGCATGCAGTTGGTGGTCATCTATTGAAAGATAAGTACCAAATCTATGTTGATTGTATGTGGTGTAATTGTATATGTTTTATAACTTGAAGAGTAATGCTTAGATATATCATATATGATGTATGTGTATGCTTATTGTTATTTCTGCATGAATACGTAGCATGAACAAAATGATGTAACTGTTAATTGTGTTAGATATGCATGCATATAAATTCACGAATTGATATCAGAGCTAAGAGAGATGTCTCAGAAGTGATGTTGCCCGACCTGTTGGTGGTTGGGGATGTTCACAAAATGGTATCATAGCCATGGTTTCAACACTGAGCCTGGATGGGCCATGTTAGTGGAAGCTGAAGAAAAAATTTCGGAAAATAATTGTTGTCGAAATGGACAAAACCCAAGTCCAGAGCCCATGGTTTCTACCCGGAACCTGGATGGGCTACAAATGAGAAATTTGGTGAAGAAAGTCCAGATAATTTTGAGGTCGAGAGTGCTAGAAGGGTGTTGAAAGAATACTTGGACTGTGTTCGGAAACACAAGAGATGTAAGAAGTTTAAGAAATGGCCCTAGAGAAAGAAATCACAACATTTGTGGTGTTGGGTCATTATATCTGGGTGAGAGCAAGATAAGTCGTCAGATCAGGTGAAGATTAAGTTACGACCATCAGATATGGAGAAAGGTGCATGAGGATTAAACCCTAAGTACTTCGGACTTCGCGACTTCGACGAATTTTATATGTGATAGAGCAGAAAGGGTAGAAGCCCAAATTTTCGAAGTCCTGAAGAGGATCTACACCGTAGATCCGAGGGGGGGGGGAGTGTTTACCGTTGGATTTGACCAAGGACGGATCAAAACTGTAGGAATAATCCAAGAGCAGAAGGTAAGAAAGTTCAGGAGAAGCGGGGTATACTAAGGTGAAATCCCCCAAAGACCAAAGTCCCAAAGTGATGTGGCTTGTTGACGTCATTAGGGATGATGTGGACACATGGGATGTGTGCCACGTGTCAGTGATTTAAGAACCTTTGTACGATAAAAATGCAGTTAGAATGTGACATATATCACCTACCTGATTGGGCCATGTGTTTGCTTCATGTGTCCTACCACGTAGCATTCCTGGTGGTGGCACAAGGTAGGTAAGCTTGGCGAAGAAGTTAGTTGGATTGCGCCTGCATTAACTTTGACCACGATCTATCAAGATCGATGGTTGGGTGACATTGCGGAGATTGAAGTTGCACGACAAATAATTATATAAGGCGGTCCCGCAATCCAAACCACAGTTTCCCAGAAGGGGTACGTGTCAACGTGGAGACAATTGCAAGACGATCGGTGGCTTACTCCAAAACCGTTGACCCATGTCCCCGCAATTTGAAAAGTATAAATTTTGATGTGACGTTTTCATCATTTATTAGTTTAAGCATGGAAACCGTGGGCCCCAGTGGATGTGTGGCGCCAGATCGTGAAGTCCAGAGACTTGACACTACAGAAGAAATAGCTCGTGATGGAATGGGAGGAAGAAACCCCCAAAGTTTCATAACACTGAAGTAAAGTGATGCGATGATGTCACCGAGGTGACGTGGAAGTATGCAAAGACTCACGGTTCGAGAGTTTTGGGATGTGCAAAGGTGAAATCCTTTGAAGTACCGAAGCCTTGAAGCCTAGAGTACCATAGCAAGTATCAATCGTTGGATGCTGGGAGACATGGACCATTGATCCACCCTACTTCGTGAGTTCACCAATCCAACACTCCAAAAGATTTGTTGTGATGTCTTTGAATTTCGTCGAAAATGGAGTCCCCGAAGTTCCTATCCACCGTAGATCCGTGCAAGGAAGGTGGACCGTAGATCCGTCGTTCTTCGCGCGTTCTACAATTTGTTGTTCTGTGATTTTGGGACATGGGAAAAAAGGGAAACCTCCGAAGCCCGGAGCCCAAAATTTTTGAGCTTTGGATAAGTGCCCAAATCATAAGCGTTGGGTCATAGTCGTGGTCACATGCGAACCAAGGGCTGAAGAAAAGGGGCTAGTGCCCGAAACTTATTGCAAAACAGAACTGGGTGTTGAGGAAAAGATATAAAATGATCTTACTCAAGCATTTTTCAGATTTTGCTTGGCTAAAGAAAAATAAACGGGAATGTGACCCTATGTTTATAGCCATAAAAAATAATATCCTAACTCACAAGTATTGATTACAAGTGCCTAGGCTAGTCTTTTTATAAATAAAATCTTACTGGAAAATTCATTATTGATATAATTTTCTGAATATAACAGTTGCTGAAATAAATGTAGAGACAGAAGTAAAGACACCAAGATGATAATCAAGACATATGAGACATAAAACAATCCTTTATTTCATTCCAATTCACCAAAGAGTCATTCTCTTTACAAAATTTCGTGAAGAAGTTTTAAACCAAAGTCAAACTTTTACATCCCTGATGGAACATACAAAAGGACCTCTCACAGAAAATAAAAAAAACTGAACTCTAAAAGTTGGATCAGTTTGCCATAGATTGTTTCCCACTCGACTCTGCACAATAGCCTTTTTTAGTCATGAAAACTAATTCACAAATAGACAAGTCTACACAGACTATCAAAGATAGATCAACACCTCTGAAAAACAAGTGTCTGAATGATGTAATTCAACCCTGAATCTTGTTGTCTACAATAATACCCTGCTATCATAAAAAAGAATTAGGCTTGTGATAAATTAAGGAATGACTGAAAACTTAACTATCTCAACATAAACTAAAAGAGCAAACCTTAGTATGATTCTCCTTCTATCCTCCCTTTGTTCCTCCCTTTCTTTTTTCCTTTAAGAAAATTATAATTAGTTGAAGTAGTTGAACTACTTCCTTAGTTAAGTTAACTAATAACTCAACCAACTTTTAGTCAAGGGGGAAAAGTAATAAATCATAATAAAGGTTTTAAATAAATAATAACTAGTAGGTGGGACCCCTTGTGACTCCCTTTAGCTTTTAACAATCATAACACAACTAGTTAATTTAACAACATCCCTCCTTGTGACTCTCATTATCACATTCATATTTGACAATTTATCTTAATGATATTTGCAATTATTTCCAAAACATATTACCAATATATCCAAAAATCATGTTGTCCAAAAATATGAAGTCAAATGTTCTCAACAATAAATAAATAAATAAAACTTAAAATCCATATTTTCCAATTTGTGAGGCAATTTTTCCCTTGTCAGTGCTATCACCTTTTAATCTCTTTGAATTTGCCTTGGGCTGTGTGGAGCCTTTAGGCCTAATCTCGCTGATCACATGAGAACAATCGTCCCTCAAATGCATCCAGGAAGACAGAGATTTATCATAATCATTTGAAGGTGAGGAAGGGACAGTAGTGGATTTCCCTTTGTCAGGGGCATGGTGGGCCTTGGTTTTCAACCTTTTGCTTGAAAAGTTCATTCTTGTAACCAAAAGCCTTTAAAACTTGATCTTGGTTGAATAATTTTTCCCTTACCTGAAAATCAGAGCTTAACCACAATGAAACACCATTGAATAATAGTTGTTAAGTACCTATACTAGATCTGCAAATATAATTCAATAATACCAAGAATAAACCATAAACCATTCACCATAACATGAACACAAGAAATAGAGAAAACCCTTGAGGTAGGGTAACACCATATATTAATCCTTATGG
>ML810842.1:82600-120921 GCA_009831015.1 Picea engelmannii
TAGTTAGATATAATAAATGGGTAATTAGATATAATAAATGTAAGAAGACTTCTTAGAAGGTTCTACTTCTAGAAGATTCCTCCTCTAGAATGTTCTTAGGTTATGGTAGCACTATATAAAGGGGTTCAAGCAATGTAATGAGATATGAAGAGAAATATTGTATTGTGAGTTGTAGCTCAATAGGAGGATGTCCCCTCGAAGAGGCAAGTGAACAGGAGATGATTCCTTCCATAATAGGATCCATTGTATAGTGTTGCCCTACCTCAAGGGTTTGATAGTAATACATGAGATTTTGCATTTTGTTCTTCTATATCTATTGTGGTTCTTTTGTATTCAATCTTTGGTACTTAACAATAGCCAAGCTAGGGTGATGACCAGTGGGAGAGGTATGGAGTGATGTGCAGTAAATGCACGTCGCTTCCATCATTTACTCCTCCAATCACTTAGTACGCACCAGCCAACCATTCCATTAATTCATTTAATTAAACCATGCATTGAGACCAACATCCAAAATGCGCCACCTTATGTTACATTAACCATTGCCAATCACACCATAACGCGCATCACATGTTTTTCCATATAAGTCATTAAATCATATAGCCACTAACCATGTTAGCTAGGACTAACAACAATCTATTTAAACTTCAAATGCATAGTGCAACATCGCATAGCATAGTAGCATAGTTCTTTTGGATTTTATTCATATTGCTCCATTTCTTTTCAATTGCTCTTTTGTTATTACTAACATGTATCTTTTGCATGTGTCGCAAGTAATAAATCAAGGAGTAAATAGCAAGGGTAACAATGGATATCATAAGCCATTATGACATGACATTCGAGCCTAGAGCAAGAGAACAAACATGCATTATCCATCATCCATTTATCGCGAATAGAACCAATGTTGATCATCAATCATGCTCAAACCTGTAAGCAGTGTCAAACAACAGTAAAAACATCAAATAAGAACCAGATTTGATCCTCCAACTTACAAGGGGGTCCCACCTACTAGTTTTATATATATCATTAGCTTATAATTAATAGGCTTGAGCAATACTCTGCGGGTGAAATCCTCGTTACAATTTTAATTATCAACACTGGGCTTAGAGATTGAAGCCTGAGGGGTTTTTAACCGACCAAGACTTGCAGAAAATGGAATCTGATATTGTTTTTGTTGAATGAGATTGGTTTATTCTAGCAAATTATTAAAGTCTGATAGCCTGACAAAACTCAGTTGACTGCATATTTTGCAGAGTTAACGATTGTCAGAACCGAAACGAATTGTCGCATAGCGCATAGAAATGGGGAAGGCACAGGGTGCTTACAGTTTGGAAAATGAAGTTAGAGGAATGGATGCCCATTTAGGAAATGAAGAATCAAACTCCAATGGGCATGGAGAAGAGATAGATAAAGAAGGAAACATGATGAAAATCATTGAAAAGTTGCAGAAAGATGTCCAGACTCACCGAGCAGATAACAAAAATCTCATGAAATCCAGGGAGCAACATGGAGAATTCAACATAAATTTGATGCAAAGCCTGGAAATAATAGAAAAGAAATTAGATAAGGAGAGTGGCTCAAGAAAATCAGGGAGTCACAGAAGAACAAAAAGTGATAGCAAACATCACCAACATTCCCCGAGGCATTCCAATAAGAGAGCACACAACAACTCAAGTCCATCCCATGTTAGGAAGCATAAGAGGTCTGGGGTGGATGAGCTACGAGGGGAAATGAACAAAATCAAACCTCCTACATTTGATGGTGAGCACAAGAAGGATGAAGATGCAAAGACATGGCTGCTAAGCATGAGAAAGTACTTCCAATTGCATAACTATTCTTCTTATGCAGAGGGAAGAATTGCCATATACCAACTTAAAGGAAAAGCATCCATGTGGTGGGATCAGCTGGTGCAAGTACAACACCTCAGGGATATAAATGTGACTTGGAAGGATTTCAAGAGGCATTTTGAGAATAAATACATGACCAAGAGGTATTATGATAGAAAGATGAAAGAATTATTTTGTAACATCTCGTTCTTGCGCTCTTGCACGCACTGAGCGAACTTATTCTTTGAGGACACTTGCATGCAAGTGATTCGGGTTATTATATTATTGGTCGTTTGATTATGACTATGAGATATTGTGGATTTGATGATATGTTATTTAGTTGTATTTACATAGACATGTGCTATTGATTGGGTTCTCCTGAGTGTGCAGGACTCTGGACATTGAGGATGCAGAGGCATTGATGAAACCCCTTGGACTCTAGATCAAGTTAGGGAGTGGATTGTTAGGGTTTGAATGTTGTTGATATGACATATGTAAATATGATTATATGTTATGATGATTGATTATTATTGTTGAAATGATTTGTTGATGGATGTAGGCTGACGATAGCTTACTGACCAGACTCACATTTGGAGTAGAGGGGTCACGCACGACAACCAGAGACATTGAGGGAGAGGTGTGGCAGCAGCCCTGCCACAACCTACTATCACACTCGTTGTGGCTTGAACTATAGGTTAACAATTACCTAGTTTGAGAAGACCCACGATGCCATGAGGGCAGACCATGACAGTCACTCACGATGATTCTAAGGGGCGTGCAATAAAGTAGGGGCCTTATTCCTTAGAGGCCCTTAGTCTCCCACAAGATCACCTGGCAGAGTATTGACTCCAGGGGTTTGACGTCTACCAAATTCAATCAAGAGGCGAGTGGCACCCTTGGATCACGTAGTGCGTCTTGAAGGGCGCGTCGCGCAAATAAAACAGAAAGATGTGAGTGGCACACTTGGAGTATGTAGTGCATCTTGAAGGGCACGTCGCGCAAATAAAATGGAAAGAGGCGAGTGGCACCCTTGGACCACGTAGTGCATCCTGAAGGGCACACCACAATTTTTGCTGGTAAGTGAATAAACCCAGTGCCTAAAAAGCTATGTTTCCTTAGGACCTGGTCGGCTTTAAAATAAATGATGTGATAAGTAAAGTTTAATGACTAAATTTTTCCCTTAAGAACTGTCACCAAGCCTAATGAATTGAAAACCTAGGTCTGAGTAGAACCTTATAACAAAAAAAAAACTAATTAGACTTATAACCGGGTTAAAGTGGAAATTTTAATTCACTAAGGTTATTTTTATAAAATTTTAATTCACTAAGGTTCTTTTTATACAATTTCAATTCACCAAGGTTCTTTTTATAAAATTTCAAATCACTAAAGGTTCTTTTTATAACTAATTAAAAAAAAAATCAAGCATTAATAATTAAAGTGAATTTTTTTTTAAAGGGGTACTTGGTTGTTTTTGTCTAAACCTGCTAATTCCGAATTTAGTTATAAAAAGGGGAAACTTAAAGAAAATAGAAACTTAAAGAGAAAGGGAATGTCTAACTTAGTAACGAATCTAGCCTTGAAACTTTCTATTTATGAACTCAACTAGGAATTAAGTAAGGCGTAAGTCATTTAAGAATTGTAAGTGAATAATGGGACATCGATGAGCGTTTTTAGGAACACTTTTAGGTGGCGAGGGAAATAGACCAATTTAATTAATTAATAAATTGATTTTCTGGTGCAACTAGGGGATCGGGTGACATGTGTACGAGGGAGGTTTTTCCTAATTAAATAAATGAAAAAGGAATCTAATGAGAATTTTGGGAAACTAATTACTTGAAAACTCTATAAAAATGATGGCAGAGGAGGAGTATGGATCACATTTGGCTTGCGTAACGTTACGCTGTTGAAATTTCATATTGACTGAACTTTCTCTTGTGGGAGTTGGGATACCCAACTCGGGTAACGAGTGGTAGCTCGACCTTGCAAGGTGAGTTGGGTGCTATCATTCTCTGGTATTCTGTGCGTAGCCCCTTTACGACTCAGGGGGCTTAGTGGGAAGAAAAGTATCCCTAGCATTGGCTGGGAGGTTAAGGTGAGGTCACATCGGTTGGCAAACAGGAGCTAGACGGAGCGTGCGCGTGACAACGACTTCGGAGCATTCACATTTGGATAAGGCACACATGTTCAAGTTGTTACTTGCAACAAAATTTAATTTACACTTGTTTATTTGACTGTACTCGGATGAAGATTTCATTACCATGAGCTTTCCTTGCCCATGTATTTCTATGGTAATTTTAATTCACTTGTCACTAGATTCATTCAATAAGAACCCCTTGCTATCCAAAATATCTGTTATTTATGAGTTACTGTCTATTTGCGTGTGGCCAGAATGAGCCCCGGACTCAAACCTTGCCTGTGCTTTGTATCTCTTTCCTGCGTTTTTTTTATTCCTTGATTGCACTTTTATTTCATTACTTGCTTCTCCACGAAGAATATCTAGATGAAGATTGTGTTTTTATCCTTTTTTCTTTGATCCTTTAAGTTATTAGCATGTGCCTAAGCAGTCGGCCAGGAACCGAATCGACTGTCTTTCACTCCGGTGTTAAAGATTTAGATTCAAATGCCCTGCTTTCCTGTGCATGGATAATAACTGTAGGATCCTTTATCTGCCCCATGAGGAGTTCTCTCCTGAGCGTTTATTCCCTCCTTAGCCTCTGTGATTATTACGTTTATTCTCTGCAATTTCATGCTTCCAACCTGTGATTGGGATGTCACTCCCTATTGTCTAAACTGTTTTATTTCTCAGCATAATTTTTTTTGTTGACTACCAGGGGAGTTCACTTCTATGAACAACAAGATCACCCTGCAATGCTCTGTGTTTATTGTTTACCATACACTGTGAAGATTTTTAGTTGATATCCCAATGAATTCACTGCTAGGCGCAACGAAACCACCCTTCAAAGCTCAGAGTTATTGCTCTATGGGTTTTTTTTTCCCTAGCGAATAACATTAATAATCTATGCATTTTGCTCCATGATTTGTACAGGTCTCTCTGTGTTTTTTTTATTTATTGATTATCTCTGCTTTTTGAATTAATCATCTATGAATGATTAATCTCCGATTCCTTGGCTCCTTGCAAAAGGGGAAAAAGCTTTTTTTTTCCCCAGCAAATCTGGGTGATTCGTACCAACCATATATCTGCTCTCTTTTCCTCAGAAAAATTCGAGTTATCAACATCGAAATTACTTGGCGATCTGCCCAGCAAAGGTAGCACCCCTGGGTGTTTTTATTGGCATTTTACACAACCATTTCACCCAGTTTTTACACAACATTCTAGTTATGGATTTTATTGTTCCTTAGTTATGGATCTTATTGTTATTTACATAGCGATATCATATTTAACTCTGCGATATCGTATATTTAATAGACAACAATATCATATATTCAATAGACTTGTGAATGGACAACAATATTGATTGTTGACAACGTTTTTTTACGTGAGTGACAATGTTGTAATATGTGAATGATAGCGTTGTAATTTTTGTTGTGTATGACTGTGTTTTTACCTAATATATGATAGACAACAAATTTATGACTGTGTATGACAACGAATTTATGACTGTGTGTGATTGCGTTGTAATTGTTGATGTGTATAACAACGATTTTTAATAATAATGAATGATAGACAACGATCTTGTATATATTTTTGACAGCGAATTTATTTCTGGACAACTGTTTTAACCGACAGATAAAATGATGTGGAAGTTTTTTTGTTAATCCAAAAGAAAACCCCTTGTATTCATGTTCTTAATATATTAATTTACATGTTTATGATGGTAGACATTATTTAGCTTAACAAAATGTAAGTACCAATTCCTTACATCACTATGATTAAGCTAGCTTTCAAATAACATTCTATTATATAGATAATTAAAATAGAATATCCATGCACATGAATTTTTAGATATTATTCAAATTATTTATGTTTTATAGTGTGGGAGACTTCCTTGAAAAAGTGTCTCATAAGAAAACAATAATTCTTCAGTTGGTTGCGCAATTTAAATATTGAATGATGTCACCTTACTTCTTGTTGATTTGTCGATTGGGTGCTTGGGTATAGTCTTCTTGTATTTTTGATAGTTAATTTGGTCTCCTAGCGCGTTGGATTTTTCCTGGGTTATTGGTCTAGATACGTTATGTTGCACCTTGGTTACTATCACGCCCACCGCCTTGTGACGACATGATTCCTGATGAGGGGATCATTGCGCACCCCGATTGATAGAAGTGAATGATAACCTAGCTAGAGTCATGTGCTTCCTAATGTGGGCATAATGTTCGTTGTAATTGATGTTAGTACTTGTGTTGTAACTCTTGTTGTGCTTATTCCTCTCTCGCCATGAAGTTTCAAGTTACCTGTGTCATTTGATGTTGGTTGTGTCTAGTTGATCTTGATGTTGTCCCATAGCTTAGTCGCTTTATTTGTCTATTTGATTTCACTTGTTTCATCCATTTGCATGATGTGCCAGTATGTTGGGTCGTTGTTGTCGGTTTCCTGATTTATGGGTGTTGTGTTCATCGTCAAGTTGTGTTGATTAATTGTTGTCGTTGTTGCCTTCTTGCTTAAGAAAAAAAAATTGCTTTTGCATTTCATCGCATGTAGTCGTAACGACAGGGGTCGTTACATCTTTGAACTTAAATTGGGAGGCATGGCTATTGATAAATATGAAATGAGATTCTTAGAGTTGTTGAAGTATGTCTCCTTCATCAAGGATGAGACAATGAAGTTTCACAGGTACCTGAGTGGGCTGCCATCTTTCATCAGTGATAAAATCCAATATGAAGACCCTAAGACTCTAGAAGAAGTGATAAGGAGAGAAAAATGATTATATGATCAACAAAAATGAAAGCCTACTTTCCATAAGGCTTGGGAGGACAAGACGAAGTTAAAGAAGGAATAGAGGCAGAAGGAAAGAAACCCTCCATTTTTCAGAAACAACCCTCAAGGACAACCATCTTTTAGAGAACATAGAATGGCCAAGGTAGGAGGGAAAAGGTGAAGGAAGACACCCATTCAATGTTGGGGCTGTAAGGGAGACCACAAGTATAGAGATTGTCCTCACAAAAGTGATAAGGTAAGAGTTGTTCACAATGTACAGCAAGCAGAAACAGTGGAGGACATGGGCAGAAGAGTACCAAGGATCTATGCAACCCTGGACAACAAGCAAGTTGAGTTTCAATCACACATGATTGAAGTTGAAGGTATGATCAATAACCATGCCTTTACTATTTTAACTAATTTGGGGGCTAGTCATAGCTATATAGACCCTAAGGTAGTAGAAATATTAATTTTGCCAAGAAGCAAGCATGAGAAATCTTGGTTGGTACAGATGGCTACAAGAGCCAAGAGGAAAGTTGTTGAGTTGGTTAAATCATGTCCAGTGGGCATGAATGGACTCTGTACTAAGGCAGATTTGAACATCTTGTCGTTGGGATCATATGCTTTCCTAATTGGTATGGATTGGTTGGACCAACACCATGCTATATTAGACTGCCATAACAAGGCATTCACTTGCTTGGATGAGGAAGGAAATCAGAAAATAGTCCAAGGAATTCCCAGGGCAGTTATTGTCCAGGAAATCTCAGCAATGCAACTGAAGAAGTGCTACATGAAAGGCTATCAAATATTTGCAGCCCATATGGAGGAAGCATCTGAGGATAAGGTGCCAAATATGGAGGATCATGCAGTCCTAGAAGATTTTGAGGATGTGTTCAAGGAGGTACCGACACTACCTCCAAAGAGAGATATTGATTTCTCTATTAATTTGATGCCTAGAGCAGCTCCAGTACAAAGACTCCTTACAGAATGAGTATACCAGAACTGAAGGAATTCCAAATGTAGCTTGAAAAAATTCTGAAAAAGGGGTATATACACCCAAGTGTGTCACCTTGGGGTGCCCCAGTATTGTTCGTGAAGAAGAAAGATGGAACATTGAGATTGTGCATCGACTTCAGATAGTTGAACAAATTAACTATAAAGAACAAGTATCCTCTACCAAGGATCGATGATCTCTTTTATCAATTGAAGGATGCAAAGATATTTTCCAAGATAGATCTCAGGTCAGTATACCATCAGGTAAGGATTAAAAAGGAAGATGTCAAGAAGATCGCCTTCAGGACAAGATATGGTCATTATGAGTTCATAGTGGTGCCATTTGGGTTGCTAAATACACCAGTTGTTTTCATGTGCTTAATGAATGGTGTTTTCCTAGAATATTTAGACAAGTTTGTCATTGTTTTTTTGGATGTCATTCTTGTATACTCCAAGTCGGAAGAAAAGCATGAGCACCATTTGAGGATGGTGCTGCAAGTGCTAAGAAAACATCAGTTGTATGCCAAATTGAGCAAGTGCTCATTTTATCAAAACAAATTTCACTATTTGGGGCATATCATATCTGAAGAAGGGATAGCAGTTGACCTTGAAAATATTTAGGCCATTAAAGGGTGGACAACACCTAAGAATGTGATAAAAGTCAGATCCTTCATGGGTCTAGCTAGCTATTACAGAAGGTTCATTGCAGGGTTTTCGAGAATAACTCACCCCATCACTTCCTTGCAAAGTAAGGGGAAGAAGTTTCAATGGACAAAAGAATGTGAAAAGAGTTTCCAGCAATTGAAGCAACTGTTAACCAGTGCTCCAATTCTGAAGATCGCAGATCCGAATGAAGATTTTTTGGTTTTCATAGATGCATGCAAAGAAGGACTTGGTGGAGTCTTTAGCCATAATGGGTTTGTAATATGTTTCGAGTCCAGAAAATTGAAAGAACATGAAAGGCTCTATGCCACTCATGATTTCGAATTAGTAGCCATTGTGCACACTTTGAAGAAGTGGAGGAACTACCTCATGGGAAAAATATTTGATCTAAGGACAGACCATAATGCTTCGAAATATTTGTTTGATCAACCTACTTTGAATGCTAGGCAGAGTAGATGGTTGGAATTCCTCTGTGAGTATGACTTTGATATCAAGCACATCAAAGGAAAGGAGAACAAAGTGGATGACACACTCAGTAGGAGAGTGCATGAACTGCATGCTACATCCATTAGCATGTATCAAACGGATCTCAAAGGTAGAATTTCTGAAACTGCAAAAGCATATTTGCAGTACATGGAATTGGTAACAAAATTGCAGCAAGGTAAAATGCAGGAAAAGGTTGAGGATTATGAATTGGGATTTGATGGAATACTTATGTATAGAAACAAAGTCTATGTACCCAAATCTTATGAATTGAGGAGTGCAATTTTAAAATAAATGCATAATGTGCCTTATGCAGGACACCCAGTATATCAGAAAACAATCTCAGTAGTCAAAAGCCAATATTATTGGCCAGGCATGAGGAGGGAGATTGTTGATTTTATTGTTAAATGCTTGGAATGTCAAAGGGTCAAGGTTGAGCATAGACACCTAGTTGGTTTACTGCAGCCATTACCCATTCCTGAGTGGAAATGGGAAGTGGTAACAATGGATTTTATCACAGGGTTGCCAGAACGAACAAGCAACATGATGCAATCATGGTGGTGGTGGACAAGCTTACTAAAGTTGCCCATTTCATACCTATGAAGACTAATCATAAGGCAACTAACATTGTTGATATTTATATGAGGGAAGTAGCATGATTGCATGGCATACCCAAGAAAATTGTGTCTGACAGAGACCCAAAGTTTACATCAAAGTTCTGGAAGGGGTTATTCAAAGGGTTCAGAACAAATCCGAACTTCAACACTGCTTATCATCCTGAGTCTGATGGATAGACAGAGAGAGTGAACCAAGTCATAGAAGATATGTTAAGAATGTATGTGATGGAAAAACCATATAAATGGGAATATTATCTACACTTGGTATAATTTGCATACAAAAATGGGTATCAAACATCACTGGAGATGAACCTGTTTGAAGCACTTTATGGAAGAAAGTGCAACACCCCAGTAAGTTGGGACAACCCAGATAATCCAGATTTTATGAGCAGAACAAAATGAATACAGATTATTAACAAGTTCTTAACACAAAATAACAGAGATACAGTAAAACTGGTTTTCTATTCAATAACGAAATAAGCTGAAAACTGTAAAATGCAGCGGAAACAAGCTTGTTGGAATGGTGACGACTTATCTTTGAGAAGAGATGTGACGACTGCGCTCATTCGCAAGAAGAAGATTACAATGAGGCTCTGAAGGAATTTTTACAACAAACAATAATTAAAAAAACCCTAGACATCCAAAAACCTAACCCTAGGAGATGAAGTGCCAAAAGTCATGTGGGCCCCATTTGGGTAAGTTAGTACATCAACTTCCTAGGGTTGTAACTTTTGCATACGATCTCTGTTTTAGGCGTGTGATAGCCCATTGGAAAGGTATGGTCAAGGAGATTCATTTTGGGGGCTCAATGATGCCTTAGAGTATCATTGAGGAGCTTGATCCTGAAAAACCTTCATTGAGGCCCTCAAAATGGCCCTAGAAGTTAAAACTGCTAAAAATAGTAAATTGCCAAAATTGTCAAAAAAATGTTTTGAGCCAGTTGGAAAAGGTGGGTGGCCACCGATATCCATATGGATCAATCCTCCCTCCTTAGGAAGCAATGGTATCCATTGTGTTGAGTTATCCCATCATATGAGGAAATTTCTGCTGAATTTGGCCCCGAGTGACCCACTTGCCTTGGTGCAGGAGCTTCCCTACTTTGACAACTCGATAAAGCAGGATCCTTTGTTGTCGAGTGCCCTTGATATGTGTGTACACAATCTGATCACTGGATTCCTGCTATAGGCAGTTGGGGTTGAGCTCTGTTGGTGTCAGTTGTTCTGCTACGTCTGAGGTGTCCAATAATGGTGGGAACTAAGGTCGTAGGAGGTCCACGTTGAACACTGGGTGCATGCCAAGGAAAGGAGGAATGTTAAGCTCAAAAGCATTGTCCCCCATAGCCTTGGTGATGGTGTATGGCCCATAATGGTCTGGGAAAAGCTTCCGATGGGGTCCTATAAGGCGTTCTTTCTCCAAGTGCAACCAAACTTTGTCGCCCACTTGAAACTTATGTGGCACCCGATGTTGATCATGGCGCTGCTTGTACTTGTCATTGGACTTCTGTAGGATATCCTGAACTTGTTGGTGAATGTGATGGATCCTCTCAATGAACCGGGTGGATTTGTCAGCCTCGATTGGAGCAGGAGAGGATTCAATCGAGGTGACCGCAAGGGGAAGTGCAACATCTATGGGACCCAATGGTTGGAATCCCAACCCCACTTGAAAGGGGCTGTGGTTGGTTGAGCTATGCAAGTATCGATTGTAGCTATGTTGGACATAGGGAAGACTCTCATCCCATGTGCGAGGGTGCTTGGAATTATACATGTGCAAAATATGCACGATCATCTGATTTACAACCTCGATTTGACCATCTATCTGGGGGTGGAAGGCCGTGGATTTGGTGAGCTTGGTGTCCAGTAGTAACCAGAGGCTTGAACAAAATGTGCTGAAAAATTGACTGTCGGATCTTAGACAATGTTTTGTGGGTTCCAAAACGTACCCAAACTCATTCAAAGAAGAGTTTGGCAGTGGCTTCGGCTGTGATGCTCTTCTTGTAGGCAACCAGAATCGCCATCTTAGAAAAACGATCAACAACCACAAAAACACAGTCATTTCCCCGCTTGGTGGATGAGAGGCCCGACATGTAGTCCATTGAGATGGATTCCCATGGCCTATCAGGAGTAGGAAGAGGAGTGTACATGCCCTATTTCTTAGTGGTCGGTTTGGCAATAGCGCAGGCAGTGCAAGACCTGATATACTTGCTGACCTCCTGTCGAAGTTTCGGCCAATAGAAATGTTTCTGTAGCATCGCCACTGTCTTTTAGACGTCGAAGTGTACTCCCACCCAACTGTAGTGGGCTTCCCGGATCAGATTCGCTTGCTCACTTGATGGAACATACATATGGATCAGATGACACAACAACCCATCTCGAAGATGGAAATTATCGACAATTGCCTTTGCACCCAACATTTGGTAGGTTGTGGAGAAGTCTAGGTTTGTCTCATAGAATTGGGGCCATCCAGAGGACTCATGGCAGCAAGAGTCTAGCACTATGGTGAGTGGCGCGGCTGGTGGTCTGTTGAGGCAATCAACGATGCGGTTGGTGCTTCCTATTTTATACTTGATGTTGAGGTGGAATTGCTGCAAGTATGTGGACCACTTTTGATGGTGGTCATTCTGCAATTTTCCTTGTGTCTGCATGAACTGCAGTGGCTTATGATCAATGTGGATAATTGTCTCCTTCCAAAGAATGTAATGTCTCCATTGGTGGAAGGCTTGCACAAACGAGTACATTTATTTGTCATAAGTAGGGTACTTGCAGAAAACATCCGATAGTGTCTCACTATGATAGGCCACAGGGTGGTCATGCTGAATGAGAACGACACCCACAACATAGTCTGAAGCATCTGTCTCAATCTCAAAGGGCTGCTGCAAATCTGGTAGTGAAATTATTGGGGCTAAGCACAAGCATTGATTCAAATCATCGAATGTTTGTTGTTGGGACTGGCCCCACACAAATTTCTCCTTACCACCACCCCTGGTTATTTGGTTGAGGGCCCATGCAATATGGGAGAATCCCAACACGAACCTGCGGTAGAAATTGGCAAGGCCCAAGAAGCTCCGAAGCTCAGTGAGTGTGGTTGGGGCTGGCCAGTCACGGATGACTTTGATCTTGACTGGATCCACATGTACGCCATGTTGATCAATGATGTAGCCTAGGTAATGGACTATGTCCATGCCGAAGGAGCATTTTTCCAAGTTGGCGTATATCTTGTGCTGCCGCAAGGTGTGCAAAACTTGTTGAATATGCTACAAGTGTTCGGCCCAAGTCTTGCTGTAAATGAGAATGTCATCCAGATACACCACTACAAAAGTATTGGTGAATGGTCACAGGATATCATCCATCATCCTCATGAAAGTGGCTGGAGCATTTTTCAAACCAAAGGTCATGACCAACCATTCAAAAAGGCCTTCCTTTGACATGAAGGCGGTCTTCCATACATCTGTCTGTTCTATCGGGACGTGGTGGTAGCCAAACTTCATATCAATCTTACTAAAGTATTTGGCCCTCGTGAGTTGATCAAGGTGGTCGTTGATTCGGGGAATCAAGTACCGGTTTCTGAGAGATGACCTTCCTGCATTACTTAGCAGAGATCAAGGAAATAACACTAGGTGGGACTACCTAAGGTATCCTATACAATTTCCTGTTCAACGTAATAATAACACTACAAGGCCTAGACTCATATACAACATGACGTTTCCATAAATAAGGTTGGCCCAAAAGAACATCACAAACCTCAAGAGGAGCAACATCACACAATACCTCATCTTTGAAGGGTTTGATGTCGTACGATAGTCGACACTGTTGGCTGACATGGAGATCACTTCCTTGGCGGAGCCATCCAATGGTGTAGGGTTGTGGGTGCGGATTTGTTGGTAGGGCTAGACGCTTGATGACCTCTATTGAGATGAGGTTCTTCTGGCTACCACTATCAACGATGAAGTGCAATGAGGTGCCTTTTACCCACATCTGTGAATGGAAGAGGTGCTCTCCTTCTTCTGGCTCGTCTAGTTCACCAGGCTGGAGCTTGGTGGTAGCAACGGTGGCACCGGGCTCCGCATCAATGATCCATCTTCCCCTTTCTAGTTCTGGCTCAGAGTCATAATCCGTATCTGATTCAGAGGCTTTCACTTTGGCCACTAGCGACTGCTTTGAGCGGCAATCAGCAGTGTTATGCCAAGGGCTCTTATGGAAGTCACACCACCTCCCAGTATCTTTCTTTGTCTTTCTGGTGTCCTTCTTTTCTTGCGGCTTGGATTGGTTGTACTGATACTATCCATATTTTCTATGTCCTTTGTTCTATGGGTTGGGGACGCCCTTTCCTGGATTTTGTTGTGAGGGGTTCCTAGGCCCAAATTGGCACGTCTTTTGTTTGAGCTTCTGCTTGATTTTGACAGCATATCGGTAGGCCGCGCCCAAGGATGAGATGTCTAGAAATTCTATTTTAGTTTGGATGTATCTATGCAGAGAAACACAATACTTCAGCACCAAATGTCACTCTGAATCTTTGATACCCAACTTGGTGTGCAAGGTATGGAAGATATTTGTGAAATCTGGCTCTGCTTGGTCTCTTTCTTGCCGTAGTGTGGTCCATTTGGTATACAGGTCGTCATAACTTACAACAGGGTAGTATTGTTCCTTAATAGAATCCATGAAGGATTATCAGGTGGTCGTGACTGAAAATAATAGGATTTTCTCTATTTCCTTTTTCTCACAGAAATTTTCCCACCAATCTTTGACACAGGGAACGGATTTGAGGAGCGCAAAAGTAATCTTTTCTTTATTCGAAAAGTTATGAATAGAAAAATAACCTTCTAGTAGATTCAACCACTTGTCTACACCATCTTTATCTATCTGACCTTAAAATATAGGAATATCGAAGTTTATTTTTACCTTGAAGGGGGCGACGCCTCCACTCGAAGAAGATGCATTGCTTGTTGCTAGTCGTCGAAGGATTTGCGTGAAACTATCCATCATCTTGTTCCTCTGTTGCATGAGGGCTTTCTCAATCAACAGTTTGAAAAGATCTTCCATCTCATCATATTTCTTTTCTCCTTCCATGAGAGGTCGTTTGGGCGTGCGAGAGCTTTTGTCCTCAAGAGAAACAAGCTCGAGACCCAACTCTTTGTACTCTGACATCGTTGGGGACATGCATTAAGACGATAAGGAGCAGACCGCTCTGATACCACTGATATGGATTTTATGAGAAGAACAAAATGAATATAGATTATTAACAGGTGCTTAACACAAAATACCAGAGATATAGTAAAACTGGTTTTCTATTCAATTACGAAATAAGATGAAAACTGTAAAATGCAGCAGAAACAAGCTTGTTGGAATGGTGGCGGCTTATCTCTGAGAAGAGATGTGATGGCTGCACTCATTCACAAGAAGAAGATTACAATGAGGCTCTAAAGTCCTTTTTAAAATAATTGAGAATTCAAAAAACCCTAGACATCCAAAGACCTAACCCTAGGAGATGAAGCGCCAAAAGTCATGTGGGCCCCGTTTGGGTAAGTTAGTACATCAACTTCCCGAGGTCATAACTTTTGCATACGATATTTGTTTTAGGCGTGTGATAGACCGTTGGAAAGGTATCATCGAGGATATTCATTTTTGGGGATCAATGATGACTTCAACTATGATTTATTATCTTGATCCTGAAAAACCTTCATTTAGGCCTTCAAAATGGCCCCAGAAGTTAAAACTGCTAAAAATAGTAAATTGCCAAAATTGTCAGAAAACTATTTTGAGCCAGTTGGAAAAGGTGGGTGGCCACCCATATCCATCTGGATCAATCCTCCCTCCTTAGGAATCAATGGTCTCCATTTCATTGATTTCCCCCATCAGATGAAGAAATTTCTGTTGAATTTGGCCCCGGGTGAGCCACTTGCCTTGGTGCAGGAGTTGCCCTACTTTGACGACTTGATAAAGCTGGATCCTTTGTCATCGAGTGCCATTGATATGTGTTTCCACAATTTGATCACTGGATTCTTGTTGTATGCAGTCAGGGTTGATCTCTATTGGTGTCAGTTGTTTTGCTACGTCTGAGGTGTCCAATAATAGTGGGAAATAAGGCCAAAGGAGGTCCACGTTGAACACTGGGTGCATACCAAGGAGAGGAATGTTGAGCTCAAAATAATTATCCCCCACAGCCTTGGTAATGGTGTATGGCCTATAACTTAGTGGGCGAAGCTTCTGATGAGGTCTTGTAAGGCGTTCTTTCTCCAAGTGCAACCAAACTTTGTCGCCCGTCTAAAACTTATGTGGCACCCGATGTTGATCACGGCGCTACTTGTACTGATCATTGGACTTCTGTAGGATATCCTAAACCTGTTGGTGGATGTGTTGGATCCTCTCAATGAACCGGGTGGCTTTGTTAGCCTCGGTTGGAGCAGGATAGGAGTCGACCGAGGAGACCACAAGGGGAAGTGAAACATCTGTGGGACCCAATAGTTGGAATCCCAACCCCACATGAAAGGGGTTGTGGTCGGTTGAGCTATGCAGGGCTTAGTTGTAGCTATGTTGGACATAGGGAAGACTTTCATACCATGTGCGATGGTGCTTGGAATTATACATGTGCAGGATATGCATGATCATTCGATTTACGACCTCTGTTTGGCCATCTGTCTGGGGGTGGAAGGCCGTGGATTTGGTGAGCTTGGTGTCTAGAAATGACCAGAGGCTCGACTAGAATGTGTTGTGAAATCGACTGTCTCGATCTGAGACAATGGTTTGTGGGATTCCAAAATGTACCCAAGCTCGTTCAAAGAAGAGTTTGGCAGTGGCTTCGACTGTGATGCTCTTCTTACAGGCAACCAGAATTGCCATCTTAGAAAAATGATCAACAACCACAAAAACACAGTCATTTCCCTGCTTGGTGGATGGGAGACCCAACATATAGTCCATTGAGACGGATTCCCATGGCTTGTCAGGAGTAGGAAGAGGGGTGTACAGGCCCTGTTTCTTAGTGTTTGGTTTGGCAATAGCACATGCAGTGCAAGACCTGATATACTTGTTGACCTCATGTCGAAGTTTCGGCTAGTAGAAATGTTTCTGTAGCATCACCACTGTATTTTCGATGCCAAAGTGTCCTGCCACCCAACTGTAGTGGACTTCCCGGATCAACTTCGATTGCTCACTTGATGGAACACAGATATGGCCCAGATGACACAACAACCCATCCTGAAGATGGAAATTATCGACAACTTCCTTTGCACCCAACATTTGGTAGGTGGTGGAGAAGTCTGGGTCTCATGGTCGCAAGAGTCTAGCACTGTGGTGAGTGTCGCGACTGGTGGTCTGCTGAGGCAATCAACGACGCAGTTGGTGCTTCCCCATTTTATACTTGATGTTGAGGGGGAATTGCTGCAATTATTTGAACCACTTTTGATGGAGGTCATTCTGCAATTTTCCTTGTGTCTGCATGAACTGCAGTGGATTATGATCAGTTTGGATGACTATCTCATTCGAAGGAATGTAATGTCTCCACTGGCGAAAGGCTTGCACAATGTAGTACATTTATTTATCGTATGTAGGGTACTTATGGACAACATATGATAGTGTCTCACTATGATAGGCATAGGGTGGTCGTGTTGAGTGAGAATGGCACCCACAACATAGTCTGAAGCATTTGTCTCAATCTCAAAGGGTTGTTGCAGGTCTGGTAGTGAATGTACTGGAGATGATCACAAGCGTTGCTTCAAATCATCGAATGCTTGTTGTTGGGACTGGCCCCTCCAAATTTCACCTTACCACCACCTCTAGTTATTTGGTTGCGGGCCCATGCAATATGCGAGAATCCCAACATGAACCTGCAGTAGAAGTTGGAAAGGCCCAAGAAGCTCCGAAGCTCAATGAGTGTGGCTGGGGCTGGCCAGTCACAGATGACTTGGATCTTGGCTGGATCCACACGTACACCATGTTGATCAATGATGTAGCCCAGGTAATGGACCATGTCCATGCCAAAGGAGAATTTTTCCAAGTTGGCTTATAGCTTGTGCTGCCGCAAGGTGTGCAGAACCTATTGAATATGTTGCAAGTGTTCAGCCCAAGTCTTGCTATAAATGAGAATGTCATCTAGATACACCACTACAAAAGTATTGGTGAATGGTCATAGGATATCATCCATCATCCTCATGAAAGTGGCTGGAGCATTTGTCAAACCAAAGGGCATGACCAACCATTCAAAAAGGCCTTCCTTTGACTTGAAGACAGTCTTCCATACATATGTCTGTTCTATCGGGACCTGGGGGTAGCCAGACTTCAGATCAATCTTACTGAAGTATTTGGCCCCGTGAGTTGATCAAGGAGGTCGTCAATTCAGGGAATCGGGTACCGATTTTTGACTGTGATTTTATTTAGAGCCCGGTAATCAATGAAGAGTCGCCATGTTCCATCTTTCTTCTGTACCAACACTATTGTGCTCCCGCAAGGTGATGAGCTGGGATGGATGTTCCCCTTGTGGAGTAGTTCTTGGATCTATTGCTTGATCTCCTCATTATCTAGTAAAGAGCAGTGATAGACTGATCCATTGGGCAGTGGTGCGTCGGGGGTCAGATCGATGGGGTTCTTGACCTGGCAGTGAAGCAGTACCCCTGTAGGTGAGGAGAATATATCCGAGTATTCTTTCACGACCTTATCTACTTGTTTTTGTTGTGTGAAGAGGTCGACTGCAGAGACCCTGGATGTGGTTATGATCTTTCGCATATTTTGAGAGTGAATCACGAAGAAGACAAACTTCCCCATCTGAGAGATGACCTTCCTACATTGCTTAGCAGAGATCAAGGAAATAGCACTAGGTGGGACTGCCTTGGGTATCCTGTACAGTTTCCTGTTCAACGTAATAATAACACTATGAGGCCTAGACTCATATACAACATGACGTTTCCATAAACAAGGTTGGCCCAAAAGAACAACACAAACTTCGAGAGGAGAAACATGACACAATACCTCATCTTTGAAGGGTTTGATGTCGTATGATAGTCGACACTGTTGGTCGATGCAGAGATCGCTTCTTTGGTGGAGCCATCCAATGGTGTAGGGTTGTGGGTGAAATGTTGTTGGTAGGGCCAACCACTTGATGACCTCTACTGAGATGAGGTTCTTTTGGCTACCGCTATCAACGATGAAGTGCAACGGGGTGCCTTTTACCGACATCTGTGAATGGAAGAGTCACTCTCCTTCTTCTGGCTCGTCTGGTTCACTAGGCTGTAGCTTGGTGGTAGAAACGGTGGCACTGGATTCCACGTCAATGACTTGTCTTCCCCTTTCTAATTCTGGCTCAGAATCAGAATCCGCATCTGATTCAGAGGCTTTCACTTCGGCCACCAACAACTGCTTTGAGCAGCAATCAGCAGTGTTATGCCAAGGGCTCTTATGGAAGTCGCACCACTTCTCGGTATCTTTCTTTGTCTTTCTGGTGTCCTTCTTTGCTTGCGGCTTGGACTGGTTGTCCTGATACTGTCTATCTTTGCTCTGTCCTTTGTTCTGTGGGTTGGGGATGCCCTTTCCTGGCTTTTGTTGTGAGGGGTTCTGAGGCCCAAATTGTCTCATCTTTTGTTTGAGCTTTTGCTTGATTTTGACGACATGTCGATAGGCTGTGCCCAAGGATGAGATGTCTAGAAATTCCATTTCAGTCTAGATGTATATATGCAGAGCACCTCGATACTTGAGCACCAAATTTCACTCTAAATCTTTGATACCTAGCTTGGTGCGCAAGGAATGGAACATATTTGTGAAATCTGGCACTGCTTGGTCTCTTTCTTGCCACAGTGTGGTCCATTTGGTATAAAGGTCGTCATAACTTCTGACAGGGTAGTATTGTTCCTTAGTAGCATCCTTGAAGGGTTCCTAGGTGTCCATGACTTAAAATAATGAGGGTTCATCTGTTTCCTTTTGCTCATAGAAAGTTTCCCACCAATCTTTGACATGGGGAATGACGTTGAGGAGCGCACAAGTAATCTTTTCTCTATTCGAAAAGTTATGGATAGAAAATTACCGTTCTAGTAGATTCAACCACTTTTCTATAACATCTGTGTCTATCTGACCTTCAAATATAGGAATATCGAAGTTTATTTGTACCTTGAAGGGGGCAGTGCCTCCGCTTGAAGAAGATGTGTCGCCTGTTGGTAGCCACCAAAGGATTTGCGCGAAACTATCCATCATCTCGTTCCTCTGTTGCGTGAGGGATTCTTTAATCAACAGTTTGAAAGGATCTCTTGTCCCATCATATTTATTTTCTCCTATCATGAGAGGTCGCTTGGGCATGCGAGAGATTTTTTCCTCAAGAGAAACAAGTTGGAGACCCAACTCTTTATAGTCCGACCTCGTTGGGGACATGCATTAAGATGACAAGGAGCAGACCGCTCTGATACCACTGATCTGGATTTTATGAGCGGAATGAAATGAATACAGATTATTAACATATGCTTAACACAAAATAACATAGATAGAGTAAAACCGGTTTTCTATTCAATAATGAAATAAGCTGAAAACTGTAAAATGCAACGAAAACAAGCTTGTTGGAATGGTGGCGACTTATCTCTGAGAAGAGATGTGACGACTGCGTTCATTCACAAGAAGAAGATTACAATGAGGCTCTGAAGGCCTTTTTACAATAAGCAATAATGTCAAAAACCCTAGACATCCAAAAACCTAACCCTAGGAGATGAAGCGCCAAAAGTCATGTGGGCCCTGTTTGAGTAAGTTAGTACATCAACTTCCTAGGGTCGTAACTTTTGCATACGATCTCCGTTTTAGGCGTTTGATAGCCTGTTTGAAAGGTATTGTCGAGGAGATTCATTTTGGGGGCTCAATGATGCCTTCAACTATCATTGAGGAGATCGATCCTGAAAAACGTTCATTTAGGCCCTCAAAATGGCCCCAGAAGTTAAAACTGCTAAAAATAGTAAATTGCCAAAATTGTCAGAAAACTGTTTTGAGCCAATTGGAAAAGGTGGGTGGACACCGATATCCATCTAGATCAATCCTCCCTCATTAGGAATAAATGTTATCCATTGCATTGATTTCCCCCATCAAATGAGGAAATTTCTTCTGAATTTGGCCACGGGTGAGCCACTTGCCTTGGTGCAACAGTTGCCCTGCTTTGACAGCTCGATATAGCTGGATCCTTTGTTGTCGAGCCCTTTATCTATGTGTCCAAAATAGGATCATTGGATGCCTATTGTATGCAGTAGGGGTTGAGCTCTGTTGGTTTTAGTTGTTCTACTACGTCTGAGGTGTCCAATAATGGTGGGAAATAAGGCCGAAGGAGGTCCACGTTGAACATTGGGTGCATGCCAAGGAAAGGAGGAATGTTGAGCTCACAATCATTATCCCCCAAAACCTTGGTGATGGTGTATGGCCCATAACGGAGTGGGAAAAGCTTCTGATGAAGTCCTGTAAGGCGTTCTTTCTGTAAGTGCAACAAAACTTTGTCGCCCAACTGAAACTTATGTGGCACCCGATGTTGATCATGGTGCTACTTGTACTTATCATTGGAATTATGTAGGACATCCTGAACCTATTGGCGGATGTGATGGATCCTCTCAATGAACTGAGTGGCTTTGTCAGCCTCAGTTGGAGCAGGAGAGGATTCGACCGAGGTGACCGCAAGGGGAAGTGAAACATCTATGGGACCCAATGGTTCGAATCCCAACCCCACCTGAAAGGGGATGTGGTTGGTTGAGCTATGCAGGGATCGGTTGTAGCTATGCTGGACATAGGGAAGACTCTCATCCCATGTGCAAGGGTGCTTGGAATTATACATGTGCAGGATATGCACGATCATTCGATTTATGACCTCAGTTTGGCCATATGTTTGGGGGTGGAAGGCCGTGGATTTGGTGAGCTTGGTGTCTAGCAGTGACCAGAGGCTCGACTAGAATGTGCTGAGAAATCGACTGTCCCGATCTGAGACAATGGTTTGTGGGATTCCAAAATGTATCCAGACTCGTTCAAAGAAGAATTTGGCAGTGGCTTTGACTGTGATGCTCTTCTTACAGGCAACCAAAATCGCCATCTTAGAAAAATGATCAACAACCACAAAAACACAGTCATTTCCCCACTTGGTGGACAGGAGGCCCGACATGTAGTCCATTGATTTGGATTCCCATGGCTTGTTAGGAGTAGGAAGAGGGGTGTACATGTCATGTTTCTTAGTGGTCGGTTTGGCAATAGTGCAGGTAGTGCAAGACCTGATATACTTGCTGACCTCCTGTCAAAGTTTCGTCCAGTAGAAATGTTTTTGTAGAATCACCACTGTCTTTTCGATGCCAAAGTGTCCTACCACCAGACTGTAGTGGGTTTCCCATATTATCTTCGCTCGCTCGCTTGATGGAAAATAGATATGGCCCATCCGACACAATAACCCATCCTGAAGATGGAAATTATCGACAACTACCTTTGCACCCAACATTTGGTAGGTGGTGGAGAAGTCTGGGTCTGTCTCATAGAGTTGGGGCCATCCAGAGGTCTCATGGCCGCAAGAGTCTAGCACTGTGGTGAGTGCCACGACTGGTGGTCTGCTGAGGTAATCAACAACGCGGTTGGTGCTTCTTGTTTTATACTTGGTGTTGAGGTGGAATTGTTGCAAGTATGTGGACCACTTTTGATGGCGGTCATTCTGCAATTTTCCTTGTGTCTGCATGAATTGCAGTGGCTTATGATCAATGTGAATGAATGTCTCCTTCCCAAGAATGTAATGTCTCCACTGGGAGCAGGCTTGCACAATGGAGTACATTTCTTTGTCGTAAGTAGGGTACTTACGAACAACATCTGATAGTGTCTCACTATGATAGGCCACGAGGTGGCCGTGTTGAGTGAGAACGACACCCACATAATAGTCTGAAGCATCTGTCTCAATCTCAAAGGGTTGTTGCAGGTCTGGTAGTCAAAGTACTGGCGCTGAGCACAAGCACTGCTTAAAATCATCGAATTCTTGTTGTTGGGACTGGACCCATGCAAATTCGCCTTACCACCACCATTGGTTATTTGGCTGAGGGCCCATGCAATATGGGAGAATCCCAACACGAACCTGTGGTAGAAATTGGCAAGGCCCAAGAAGCTCTAAAGCTCAGTGAGTGTGGTTAGGGATGGCTAGTCACAGATGACTTGGATCTTGACTGGATCCACATGTACGCCATGTTGATCAATGATGTAGCCCAGGTAATGGACCCTATCCATGCCAAATGAGCATTTTTCCAAATTGGCGTATAGCTTATGCTATCACAGGGTGTGAAAAACCTGTTGAATATGTTGCAAGTGTTCGGCCCAAGTCTTGTTGTAAATGAAAATTTCATCCAGATACACCACTACAAAAGTATTGGTGAATGGTCGCAGGATATCATCCATTATCCTCATGAAAGTGGCTGGAGAATTTGTCAAACCAAAGGGCATGACCAACCATTCAAAAACACCTTCCTTTGATTTGAAGGCGGTCTTCCATACATCTGTCTGTTCTATCGGGACCTGGTGGTAGCCAAACTTTAGATCAATCTTACTGAAGTATTTAGCCCCTGTGAGTTGATCAAGGAGGTCGTTGATTCAGGGAATCAGGTACCAGTTTCTGACTGTGATTTTATTCAGAGCCCAGTAATCAATGCAGAGTCGCCATGTTCCATCTTTCTTCTGCACTAGCACTATAGGGCTCCCGCAAGGTGATGAGCTGGGACATATGTGCCCCTTGTGGAGAAGTTCTTAGATCTGTTGCTTGATCTCCTCATTCTCTAACAAAGAGAGGCGATAGACTGGCCCATTGGGCAATGATGCATCGGGGGTCAGATCGATGGGGTGCTTGACCTAGCAGTGCAGCGGTACCCCTATAGATGAGGAGAATATATCTGAGTATTCTTCCATGACCTTATCTACTTGTTTCTGCTGTGTGGAGAGGTCCGCCGCAGAGACCCTGTATGTGGTTGTGATCTTTCGCTTATTTTGAGAGCGAATCACGAAGAAGACAAACTTCTCCGTCTAAGAGATGACCTTCCTGCATTTCTTAGCAGAGATCAAGGAAATAGCTCTAGGTGGGATTGCCTCAGGTATCCTGTGCAATTTCTTGTTCAACGTAATAATAACACTACAAGGCGTAGACTCATATACAGCATGACGTTTCCATAAATAAGGTTGGCCCAAAAGAACATCACAAACTTCGAGAGGAGCAACATCACATAATACCTCATCTTTGAAGGGTTTTATGCCATACGACAGTGGAAACTGTTGGCTGACGCGGAGATTGCTTCCTTGGCAAAGCCATCCAATGGTGTAGGGTTGTGGGTGCGACGTTGTTGGCAGGGACAACCGCTTGATGACCTCTGCTGAGATGAGGTTCTTCTGGCTACTGCTATCAATGATGAAGTGCAGCGGGGTGCCTTTTACCCACATCTGTGAATGGAAGAGGCACTCGCCTTCTTTTGGCTCCTTTGTTTCACCAGTCTGGAGCTTGGTGGTAGCAACGGTGGCACTAGGTTCCACGTCAATGATCTGTCTTCCCCTTTCTGGTTCTAGCTCAGAGTCAGAATCCGCATCTGATTCAGAGGCTTTCACTTTGGCCATCAGCGACTACTTTGAGTAGCAGTCAGTAGTGTTATGCCAAGGGCTCTTATGGAAGTCGTACCACTTCCCGGTATCTTTCTTTGTCTTTCTGGTGTCCTTCTTTGCTTATGGCTTGGACTGGTTTTCCTGATACTATCCATCTTTTCTCTGTCCTTTGTTCTGTGGGTTGGGGACTCCCTTTCTTGGCTTTTGTTGTGCGGGGTTCCCAGGCCCAAATTGTCGCGTCTTTTGTTTGAGATTTTGCTCGATTTTGACGGCATATCGGTAGGCCGCGCCCAAGGATGAGATGTCTATAAATTCCATTTCAATCTGGATGTATCTATGCAGAGTACCGTGATACTTGAGCACCAAATGTCTTTCTGAATCTTTGATACCCAACTTGGTGTGCAAGGTATGGAATATATTTGTGAAATGTGGCACTGCTTGGTCTCTTTCTTGCCACAGTGTGGTCCATTTGGTATACAGGTCTTCATAACTTTCGACAGGGTAGTATTGTTCGTTAATAGCATCCCTGAAGGATTCCCAGGTGGCCATGCTAAAAATAATGATGGTTCATTTGTTTCCTTTGGCTCACAGAAAGTTTCCCACCAATCTTTGACACGGGGAACGACTTTGAGGAGCGCACAAGTAATATTTTCTCTATTCGAAAAGTTATGGACAGAAAAAACACTCTTCTAGTAGATTCAACCACTTGTCTACAACATCTGCATCTATCTGACCTTCAAATATAGGAATATCGAAGTTTATTTGTTCCTTGAAGGGGGCGGCGCCTCCACTCGAAGAAGATGTGTCACCTGTTGGTAGCCGCCAAAGGATTTGCACGTAACTATCCATCATCTCGTTCCTCTGTTGTGTGAGGGATTCCTTAATCAACAGTTTGAAAGGATCTACTGTCCTGTCATCTTTCTTTTATCATGCCATGAGAGGTCTCTTGGGCATGCGAGAGCTTTTGTCCTCAAGAGAAACAAGCTAGAGACCCAACTCTTTGTACTCCGACCTCGTTGGGGACATGCATTAAGATGACAAGGAGCAAACCGCTCTGATACCACTGATCCAGATTTTATGAGCAGAATGAAATGAATACAGATTATTAACAGGTTCTTAACACAAAATAACAAAGATACAGTAAAATTGGTTTTCTATTCAATAACGAAATACGCTGAAAACTGTAAAATGCAACGGAAAGAAGCCTACTAGAATGGTGGCAGCTTATCTATGAGAAGAGATGTGATGGTTGCGCTCATTCGCAAGAAGAAGATTACAATGAGCCTCTAAAGGCATTTTTACAATAAAAAAGAATGTCAAAAACCCTATACATCCAAAAACCTAACCTTAGTAGTTGAAGCGCCAAAAGTCACGTGGGCCCCGTTTGGGTAAGTTAGTAAATCAACTTCCCAGGGTTGTAACTTTTGCATACGATCTTCGTTTTAGGCGTGTGATAGACCGTTGGAACGGTATCATTGAGGAGATTCATTTTGGGGGATCAATGATGCCTTAGGATATCATTGAGGACCTCGATCCCGAAAAACCTTGATCTAGGCCCTCAAAATGGCTCCGGAAGTTAAAACTAATAAAAATAGTAAATTGCCAAAATTATCAGAAAACTGTTTTGAGCCAGTTGGAAAAGGTGGGTGGCCATCGATATCCATCTAGATCACCAGTTGATAGGGTAGTGGTTGGGCCATATTTTCTCAAGGAAATGGAAGAACAAATGCTAAAGATTAAGTAGAATTTGAAGGCTACCCAAGATAGGTAGAAAAATTATATTGATAAGAACATAACTCACATGGAATTTAAAGTAGGGGATCATGTATTCCTGAGAGTGAAGGCCAAAAAAATCTCCATGAAGTTGGGAAATTGTTCAAAGTTGGAAGCTCGATATTGTGGGTCGTTTGAAATCCCAGAGAGGATTGGTCCAGTAGCATATAGGCTTGCATTGCCTGCATGCATGTCTATACATAATGCATTTCATGTGTCATTGCTTAAGAAGTATGTACCTGATGCTAATCATGTTATTGATTGGAATGTGATTCAGATGGAACAGGAAATCTTTTTTTAGGTGCATCCGGTGCGTATACTGGATCGGAAAAGAAAGCAGCTCTGGAATCGAGCACTGCTGTGAAAATCTTGTTGATATTATGTAAATGAGTTGCACTGAGGACTGTGAAAAAATAAGGGGAGGGGATTGTAATACCCCAAGGCTGAGCCCCTGTGAAATGTAATGATGTTTGTAGGCTAATGAGCCAAGTAATTATAAGTTGGTAGGCTTATGTGTTTATTAGGCCGAAGAGCATAGATGCTAAGGTCAGTGGGCTTGATTTTTGTATATGTAATTATGCATATTATTAATAAAATGCATCGTTGCGTGTAGACCAACCACGAAGAAAGAGTTATGGGGGACTAAGTTCCACTAGGTAGGGAAAGGAATGGGTCTGAGAGGCTAGGAAAGAGGGGCTAAGCTTGAGGGCTTAACTCAAGGGAATATTATAATGTATTCCTGAAAAGTACTAAAGTTGGGAAAATAAACCCAGTTATCCTAAGTTCCTTTGAGGAGAGGAACAAACTCCAAGTGGAGAGGACTGTGCTCCTAGAGAGCCAAGTGTCACCCAAGACACATCCATATTTATGTGGGAAGTTCCACCTTTGTTGGGGGTGCACAAACGATTCTGGCCACCTGTCGGAGGAGTTGGATCTCACCATTGTAACTCTCTCACGATTCTACAGGCTGACCATTCTCACCATTTTCCTTGTTTTCTCTCAACATTCTAAACAGTCTAGCCATTTAATATCCCACGAGTTCATCCTCAGCATGCCGACCATCCCTTGTGCAGTTCACACACGCATTGAACAAGTACGCAGCCATAGTCAATCCCGCCTTTGTGAACCTCTGTAAATTGTTGAGTCGTCCCATGGCCTTACCCGAATTTTGGTGGTTGTGGATTGAAGAGGAGGATTGTCATGCCCGTGGTTGAAGAAGTAGGTTGTGATGCCTATGAGAAACTCTCTCCAGGTGAAAGAGTTTGTTGGGAAGTGATTTCTCCTGGAAGGAGTCTAGTACCTGCTACTGAGCTCTGAGAATTCCTGATCTGGCATGTTGTTGAAGCCCTAGAAGAGAAGTAGAGCAACCGATGGAATGTGGAACAATGAAGGTGCATATTCCCAGGGTGGGACAGGCATGTGGGAAATGAGAGTTCGTGAGTAGTGGGCGTAAGTAGGCTCCTTGGAGAGAATCCTTCCAATTGCACAATGCAGTTTCCCGCAACCTCAACCTAGGTCTAGGATTCCTTTGCTCCGGTTGGAGTTTAGTCCCAGCTCAGGGGTAACCCACTGCTGAGCATGATGAGCAGCGTGGTCTAAGGCTAGGAGGTTCATGGAAGGTCTGCACGCAGTTGGTGGTCATCTATTAAAATATAAGTACCAAATCTATGTTGATTGTATGTGGTGTAATTGTATATGTTTTATAACTTGATGAGTAATGCCTAGATATATCATATATGATGTATGTGTAGGCTTACTGTTATTTCTGCATTAATACATAGCATGAACATAATGATGTAATTGTTAATTGTGTTAGATATGCATGCATATAAATTCACGAATTGTATCAGAGCTAAGAGAGACGTCTCAGAAGTGACATTGCCTGACTTGTTGGTGGTTGGGGATGTTCACATCAGGGCTCAGATATGTAGAAGCAAAACCACAATAAACCACTATTTGTGTTGCACGTCCTGAATCTAGAACATCAGCCTATCCAACAAATTCTTAAACTGTTGGTGATAATCCCACATGGTTTCCCCTTATTGTTGCTTAATCTCCTTGATCTCAGTAATATACCAAGACTCAAACTTGAGCTTTCGAAATTCCTTCAATAAATATGCCTTAATCTCTGTGAGAGACCTCATTTGTCTCATTGGTGCAATGGCCTTGTATTTCATGTATCATCTCAAGGCTCTGTCCCTAAACGTTGTTTCCAACTGCACGATCTCAGTTGCTTCATTTGTGATCCTCTTCATAGACCATATTTCTTTGCACATGAATCAATGTTGTTCTTCTTCATCCTTACCCATTACGTGGAACACATGTAGCCTAAGGGTGTTATCCTGATTCACCATTGTCACTCTCAAACCAACTTCTTCTATTTGATTTTTTGGTGTTGAGACCTAAGTCTTCACCCCTACTCCTCCTCTCTCATTTCCCTATACCTTCACCAAAATCATATATCTTTTGGTTGGTTAAGTTGGTTTCCCATTACTAAATGACTCGGTTTTTATCATTATCTTTCTTTATTGATTCTTTGCACCAATTATTTTTTGTTTTCTTGAAGGATAATTGCATGTCAAGGTTTGGGTTCAAAACATATTCCATCTTGGTTTACCACTAATTGAGCATGAAACAGGTCAACCAAGTCCTTTGTATACACAGGAAACATCCAATAAAAAAAACACAGCATTTCAGAGCAGTGGATTTCGGGCTTAGATTGTGAGCAAACAGACAGGTTGAATTTTCGACGGTGAAGATCCAACAATGAATTAAGATCAACGACTCTTGTGCATTCGGGGTTTCAAAAATGTGGAAGGTTTAACCACAAATAAATATGAAGTGACTTCAGCGTTCGACCGCCCGAGCTTGTCATTGTTTCAATCCTAAAAAAATTCTGAAGTGTCGGAGCCCTGAACTACCGCGTCACTCAGGGAGATCATCCTTTGGGAGATATTCATAGTCTACAGTCAAAAACTCCTGAATGTCAAAGTGCCAAGGTACCGGAACATCGAAGTGACGAAGTGTTGGAGCTCCGAAGTGTCGATTTGTCCAAGCCCCAAATTGTTGAAGTGGATCCTCACTACCACATCACTTCGCGAGTTCAGTCATCCGAGATATTTTTATCCAGAACAAACACAGAGCCCCAGAGCCCCGAAGTGCCAAAGTGTCAGAACATCGAAGTGCCGAAGCTACGAAGTGCTGAAGCGTCGGAGCCTCGAAGTGTCGGAGCCCTGAATTGCCGAAGTGGATCCTCACTACCACGTCACTTCGCAAGTTCGGTCATCCATGATATTTATATCCAGAACAAACACAAAGCCCCGAAGCCCCGAAGTTCCAGAGTCTTTTTCACCTGACGTCATATGCCACCTATCGATTTATTTCAGATGACACGTGGCACTCATTTCAAGCTGCCATGTCACTCTGGGAAATGGTCACTACGAGATATTTTCATCCAGAGCAAAAATGGTTCCCTGAATTGTCAGAGCTCCGAAGTGCCAGAGTCCTGAAGTCCCAGAATATTTATTGATAAATATATATTAATCTCGGGTTAATTAGCAATAATCATTGGTTAATGACTTCGTGAATTTGTTCATTCGGGAGATTTGTATACTATGCATTCAAAATCCCTCGAACGTCGAATTTTCGAAGTGGCTTATCCTCATTAATTGCATGTTTTAAAGTTTTTTAAACTGTTCCAAACGAAGGGAACGTCGAGTGAGTCTATGGCATCATATTTATTTTCTGGAAGCATCTCAAATTCAAAGGAACCTGAGGCAGTTCATGGGTATGACGTGAGGATGAGGAGAAGCAAAACACCAGCATAACACAACTAGTCCATCACAGAGCAAGACAAGAAAGAAAGGTCGGTTATGGTCAAGACAAAGAAGCTCAATGATAGTCAACGGGTACATAAATGAAGCTTCAAATCCGTACCTTTCAACACCACAACCAAGAATTGGAGAAACTATACTCCAGGTTGCAGAAGAAATATCAAAGACTCCAAAAGAAGCACTAGAAAAATTGTTGGTTTCTAAAGGAAAAATTTTGAAGAAGCTGCCACACACCCAATTATCTCCTAGTGGCCTCCAACAACGCACATTTACACCCATACTTGACTCAAAATCCAGTTCTATCATTCCTATTTAGTTATGTCAAAGACTCAGTTCGATTCAGCATATGCATCAATTTGGTTTATGATTAGTACCAATTTTAACTATTCAAGTTCAAGACTCTTTTAGATTAAAGCATCATAAGTGGTCATTTGTGTTTGATATGAACCACTTCTTTTTTATTAAGTCAAGCTCAAAGTATACCTTAATATACTCGAGCAATGTTTTTAGCTAAGTTAATAAGTTGTTTTACAACTGTTAGTGTAGAGTTAAGCCTCAGTCCCAGATGGACGAGAGCCTCTATAACTTTGATAAATATGCAGCTTGTGTATGTTGTAATGGTTTAGTTTTTGGGAGAAGAAGATCAATACATCATTTGGTTGAACCTGTTCTATGCATGGATTAAATCTCTCTACCTGGTGAATATAATTTTGATAACAGTGTTTTTGTCAAAATCTTCATGTGTTTTTTTAACTTATCTTGAATGTAGTTTTTTATCTGTGTGAAGTACATTTCATTTTCTTCAGCTATTGTATAACTTATCTTTACTAATATGCAACCTGTAAAACAACTAATACTTTGGTGAAGATTTGTTTTTAATTGCAACCTATGGGAACAATTGTGTTTTGATACATGTTTAATGTCTTGAAATGATATTTTAAATATTAAACTTCTTGCAATAGATTATTCATTGAGTGGTTTGTTGTTTCCCTTTGTTTTTACCTCTATTATTTCACTTGTCTGTCATTTCTGTGCCACCAGCCAAGGAGGACCCTCATCCATATCATTTTTCCATCCCCACCATGCTCTTTTCTTGGTAAAACCAACCCTCTAACTGACCAACAAAATAAAAAACCAACCATTCTAAATTGGAGGTGGCCTAGATCTACCCTTTAGCAGTCAAGTGTAGAATTTAGGACCAACATCTTTCTGGCGTCGTTGCTAGGGAACAGAGCAACGAAATATATTTCCATGGGAGAATGACAACGATCATATTTGACCTTTGATGGTGAACACAGATCAAACATCTTCAGAATTCCATCTTTCACCTGGTGACTTCACTATGTAAACTTCACAAAAGAAATATTGGCTCCCAGAAAAGGACTCAACAGATCCAAATCTGAGCACATCAAAGCCACTAAGGCTCATCCCAACCCTGAGAAGGACACAATAGTCTCTGAGCCAGAAAGGCAACTAAGAAAAACCACCTTAGTTCAGAGATATACCTCATCCCTCAAGAGTAAAGTTGCACCCAAAGAGTCCACTTTTCTTCATTATCACAAGTAGCTTGAATTTGCTATCTATGAGAATCACAATTCCAAGGACTCTTGGATTCTTCTAACCCCTGCCTCCACTTCATCATCTAGTCCATCATCCACCCTTGCATCCCCAATCAATCCTTAGATTCATATTGCCCAAACAATGGTTGTTAATAGGATGGATGCCATAATAACTGCTAGATATGCACCCCTAGTTTTGCATTTAGGATTACATGCACTCCCGCCCACAGATTACATTAAATATTTTCCAAGATATAATGGGGAAGGGGATGTCCCTACTGAGGAACATTTGGTAGCCTTCTACAACTTTGCAGACAACTTCAACATTGACTATGCATATGTGTGGATGAGGTTGTTTGTACAAAGCCTCGATGGGGAAGCTAGGAAATGGTTTCGGGATATCCCTCTAGCCTCCATTATAGATATTGATGTGCTATATGAAGCCTTCATAAAGAAATGGGGAGATAGAAGAGATTATATGTGTTACATCACTAAGTTTGGGGCCCTTAAGAGAAAGAATGGTTAGTTTATTTCAGACTTTACCAAGAGAATCAATAAGATGTATGGTAGAATTCCAGATGATATCAAACCAACTAAAGCCTCTGCCAAGATCACTTATGCCAATGCATTTGATGAAGATTTCTCCCTTCTGTTGAGAGAGAGAAGATCCAACACCTTGTTGTACATGCAAGAAGCAACCAATGAGGTTGAATCCAACATCTTGGCATCAGACAAGTTAAAGACTAGATCTGATAAAGACAAGAAGAAACAAAGAGAGGATTCCCCTACCTCCTCTAACCCGACCACATCTGATCCTAAACTTGATGAAATGAAAAAAAAATTGAAGGATTTGACATCTGAAATAGCTAAGATGAAATGGGAATCTAAACAACCAAACATAGCTTTTCAAGGGGTCAGGAACAGAAATCCAAACCAATTTAGAAGGTCGAATGATGCCCCTCAAATAATGCAGAGAGAGAGGAGGAATGTTGGTGATCAAAGAGTATTACCTCCTTTCCAAAACAATCATATTGAGTAAATGGATGTAGATAGTGATGTTGTGGATGATGTTGTTGTAATTTTCAATGAAACTGATTTTTACACCAGTCACTTAATGCAACAAGATTATGAGGTAACACAACTATCAAATCAATTTGATATTGAGATAGGGGAAGAGGGATTTATTCAAGTCCAACCCCAAAATAAATATGACTTGAGGCCTAGAACAGGCACTCCTAAATCCACCACCTCTTATCAGAATAGAAAAATAGAGGTTCCTCCCAAGCCAAATCCAAGCAAGGGTGCATTGGCTAAAGCTCACCAGCCTCCTCCATTTAAAACTGTTTCCCCTAAAGCAAAGGAAGTTGATAGGCCACAAGCATCTTTCAGCCTAGAGCATGAGTTGAGAAAGATCAAGATCCACGTACCTCTGTCAGAATTGTTGAAAAATGAGTCTTTAAAAAAATTCATTATGAAGGTTTTGCAACCACCTACTTTTGTTGTAAATTCTGATGTAATTAGTCTGCAGGATGAAAACCCAACCATTATTGTGGGCCCACATATTGAGGATGGATTTGATGCCTTTCCACCATTCTACATATCTTTAAATATCAATGAAAAGATCCTACATAATTGTCTCATAGACTCAGGGGCATCACACAATGTCATGCCTAAAGTTGTTATGGAGGAACTAGGCTTAGAGATCACCAAGCCCTACCAAGACCTTTACTCCTTTGACTCTAAAAAAGTCAAATGTTTGGGATTAATAAAAGATCTAGTGGTTTCTTTAGTGCATTTACCCATGAAGAGTGTAGTGATGGACATCATTGTGGCTAACATCCCCCCCCAAGTTTGGTATGCTTCTATCCAGGACATGGGCCAAGAAGATTGGGGGATCTTTACAAATGGACCTCACATATGCCACCATCCTTATTTTCGGGGGAGAACACAAGAGGCTATATGGGGAGGTCATATTGGCATACATCGTTAGTGACCATCAAAATCCAAGCAACAATCCAATTCATGTTGTTGAAGATGAGATTGGGTCATCTATTTTTCATTTAAATAACGAGGAACCATAAATTACAGTCAGCAAATGCAAAAATCATTCACTGACAAATCAACGGAACAAAGTTTGGAGGATGTATTTCGATGGCTCTTCATCAATGGAAGGTTCAGGGGCTGGTATAGTCCTCATTTCCCCTGCAAAAGAGGTTATAACGCTCTCTTATAAGCTGGAATTTGAGACTACTAACAATATAGTTGAGTATGAAGCTTCGATGCTTGGATTGAGGGCTACCAAAGACATGGCCATTGATAGTTTGGCAATTTTGGGTGATTATGAGTTAATCATCAATCAAGTAAAAAAAATCTATCAGCTAAGCAATAGAGGATCAAACAATACATGAATGAGGTGTGGGACTTGGTTGACAACTTCTTTCTGGTGTTTAATATCTCCTTCATTCCTAGAGAGGCAAATCATAAGGCAGATTTTTTGGCATTGGCTGCTAGCACCTTCAAACCTCCCATTTTCCCAAATATCAAGTATCAGGTGGAAGTCAGACATAGGATAACCATACCAGAGAGCATAACGCACTGACAAGTCTTTAGCAATGATTTGGAGCTACAAAGATTTCTACATACCATTGAAGAATTCTCAAGTATCGCAATAGATCAAGAGGGTGAAGATGATGAATCATCTTATCAACAAACATCTCATCTATTGAAAAAAGTGGCTAGCCATAAAATTGTGGAACTTAAAAAAAACTACATCCCCAGGGGTATAGTGCCATTGTAAAGGTTATTTGATAGTCATGATGTCTCTAGAGAAGTTGCCACAAAAAATCAAGAAGAGGAAGTGATGGACTGCAACATTGGGACTACTAAAAATCCCAAAATAGTCAAACTATCCAAGGCACTACCTCCAGAACAAAAAGACAGGTATGTCAACCTCATGAAAATTTTTGTCAATATTTTTTCATGGTTGTATGAAGATTTGAAGACATTTGACACTGACATCATCCTACACAAGATCCCTCTGAAGGCTAGTTTTAAGCCATTCAAACAAAAGATCGGGAAATTTAATCCCATGCTGATGTCCATAATTGAAAAAGAGTTGAAAATAATGCTTGATGATAGAATTATTGTGCCCTTGAGGTACTCAGATTGGGTGGCCAACTTGGTACCCGCGAGGAAAAAGAGTGGGGATATACGTTTGTGTGTGGATTTCTGAAATCTCAAGAAGTGTTCCCTAAAATACAACTACCCCCTGCCCAAGATGGACCATATTTTGCAAAGGGTATTAGGTGCTCACAAAATTTCCTTGCTGGATTGGTACTCTGGTTATAACCAGGTAGCAGTATGTGAAGAAGACAAAGAAAAAACAACATTCACCACACCATGGGGGACATTTATGTATGAAAAAATTCCCTTTGGGATGATGAACGTAGGGGTCACCTTTCAGAGGGCTATGGATACAACCTTCGTGGGGGAGAAAGAGAAATTTATGGTTATATATTTGGATGACATAACCATTTTCTCAAAATCGGATGATGATCATTTTCAACACCTTGAGCAGATTTTACAAAATTGCAAAAGGTATGGGATTTCTTTGAATCCCAGGAAGTCCCACTTTGTTATGCCAGAAGATAAACTTCTAGGTCATATCATATTAGCAGGATGTATAAAAATAGACCCTAAGAGAGTGGAGGCCATTCATGAAATTGAAATCCCCAGAAGTAAGAAGTCTATTCAGTCTTTAATAGGCAGAATAAATTTTTTAAGGCGCTTTGTGCCAAACTTTGTTGAAATCATAAATCCTATAACCAACATGCTGAAGAAAGATGTTGTTATCAAGTGGTCACAAGAGGAAAAATCAACATTCCAAAGGATCAAACAAGATTTGGCTAAAGTCCCTGTATTGGTCAGCCCTGACTATGCCAAAGAATTCTTTATCTTCTCTTTCGCTTCCAAGGAAACCATTATTGTTGTGCTACTGCAAAAGAATGAAGAAGGGCATGGACAATCCACAATCTTTTTCAGCAAAGCCCTCTGAGATGCTGAGCTGAATTATGACATATTAGAAAAGCAGGCTTATGCATTGGTCAAAGTGTTGAAAGCCTTCAGGGTGTATGTGTTACAGTCTAACATAACAACCTATGTTCCTAGCAGCAGTTTCAAAGAGATTATGGTCTAGCTAGATCGTGAAGGGAAAAGAGGGAATTGGATTTTCAAACTATTGGAGTATGACCTGCACATAAAACCCACCAAGCTTATCAAGGGACATGGACTTGCCAAGTTGTTATCATAATCAAACTGTAAGGTGTTGGAATTGCATCAGACCTTCACCCAATCTGATTCACCCATGACACAGTCTGGACAAGACAACATGCAAGTATTTGAAAACTACTCTTCTTCACCTTGGTACAAAGATGCTATTTACTTTTTGTAGCACCTAGAATGTCCACCAAATTTGAAGAAGATGAGGGCTAGGTCTCTCAAATTAAAAGCTATAAAATTCTACATTGTAAATCAAAACCTGTATTAGAGGGATCCTGTTGGCATCCTATTAAAATGTCTTGATGAAAATGAATCTAAACAATTCACAACATATATGCACAGGGGAGTTTGCGGAGGACACCAACATTGGAAAGCTACAACCCTCAAGTTACTAAGGGCATGGTACTACTGGCTCATGTAGCATAAGTCAAGAAATTAGCTGATGAGGAAAAGGCAAAACGATTAGCCGACGAGGCTGAAGCTAAGAAGAAAGTAGACAAGCTATTGAAGAAAAATTCAAGCCAAGCACCTAGCACTCCATCAATGTCCAACCTGGGCATTATGAATGTACCTCCTCTAGAATACACTCCCATAAGTACCATTCCAGGAGATTCCTCCTTCTCCTCCCAAGCCCTAAATTTTAAGGGCTCTGTAGTAGCCATCAAAGACTACTATTTTGATAATGGGACAAGAAGTATCGAGAAGAGATCGGCCAAGAAGAAAAGAGGAGAAGACACCAGGTCAAAATCATCTACATGGAGTGTATTAGAGTGGAAAGTAGGGCCTAATCCTGAAGAAAATGTGGTCCAAGTAGCTTCAACACTCAACGTTTTCGCAGGGTTAAATGCCTCATCTTTCCTTGAGGTAACCAACATCCTCAACACTGCCAAGAACAAAGTATTTGAATTGGAGATAGATTTGAAGAATGTAAACGAAAAATTCACCATAGATGTCCAGGAAGCTGTAAAATCAGCTGAGAGTATTAATATAGAGAATATGAACAAATCCCTACAAGCTCAAGGGGACTAGATGAATGTAGAATTTGAGAAAAGGATGAAAATACAATAGGACACCCATAAAAACGAGTTAGAGGCAAAAAACCAGAAACTCAAGGCAATCATAGAAGAGACCAGAGCATCGACATGCACTGTGGAATCTATCAAGGCACATGCACTGGCATTGAGTGAAGAATTAGCAACAGGTAAGAATGAACTCCTCAATCTGCTAAGTAGAAGACAAGATGAGCAAGAGGAACATTTCAGGTTGCAAAGCACATTGATAGAGAATCAAGAAAGGTATCAGGAAGCGAGTGAAGCCTTAGAGGAGATGCTCAGTTGGAAGGATATGCACAAACCTCCACCTACCACATTGTCGGTATATTCGAAGAGAGAAGTACTTAGATGCCAAATTCTCTTTGACACTAGAAAATCTATGTTGAAGAGTGCAAGCACCACCCAAGGGGAAACAATCGACATTTGCGTGAATCTATGGAGAAATGCAAATGATCTCGTAGAAGAGGCAGGGGTACAACCAATGCAGTCCATCGATGAAACAACATCTCCCAACACCATAATGGTTAAGGTGGAGGATCACAAGAAAGCGAGCCAGATGAACATCCATAATCTATGTCAATTTGAAGAAAAAACAATTGAAGAACACCTATTAAAACCTGCTCGGCTCACCCACAAAATCTAATCCTTTGTCAAGAATGCAGCAAAGCGGTTATATCAAGAAGTATCCACCAAAGTTTGCAATGGAGAATCATATTACAATCAAGCAAACTCAGGATCATATTAAGAGATCATTCCATCTGGAAGGAATGCCAAGATCAGCTACAAGAACATGGTGGTTCATGATTACAAATTCCACAATTATTTCGAGATGTTTCCTTCTTTGGTTATTGTAATATCAGTTTTGAATTTGGAATACGAAGGGTCCTTTTTTGTAAAACGACCCTAATTTCATGATTGAAAAGATAACAATTGTAAACAATCACTCCTCACTATAAAAGGGAGGACTATCCATTTGAGACAACATTTGGTTTCAGAATGTAGCAAGATAGTATTTCTACTGCAAGTTAATTTGAACCGAAGGACATTCTAGTTGGAGATTATGGTGTTGATGTATATGAATGTGACTATTCTATTTATGCATGTCTCTCACTGTATTTTGTGAATATCGATCGATGAATTACTTCTGAAATAATGTTTGCATTTTACAGTCACCATGATTTTTAGGATGAGTACAACGATAGCATAGTATAGTTAACTAATGAATTTCTCGATTCTAACAATTTATGTTGTTGAACGTGTATATTATTTGTGTCATGAATTTGTTCGATGCAAGTAATACATATATTTCATTGTATTCATCTTTGTTAACTCGCTCCTGATCATGATAGGTTAGTTTAGAATTAGTTAGAGACTGCATCTTAGAATAATAATCACATAACTTAGTTTAATTTTAGTTAATTAGAATTTTCACTTTAAATTCAATTGAGAACCTTTAGTTCTCAGATTCATATTTAGTTAGTGTTTTAGTTAGTTTGGTAACCAGGCCAACAATTGATCGGAAACTCTACCCCAAACAAGAGTGGGTCTAATTGGGACCTTTCATCGGGATTTTCCCTCATCTGATTGAGTGGGTCATTTTGGTTCGTCATCAGAAAGCAAACAAATCTGAACAAAGACATAGCTAACGTGACAAACACCAATGAAGGTACATCTGAATCCATGTTCCTTTCATGTCAAGTAACTGAAGAATGTAACAATAATGATCTCTGATAACTAACTGGACAATGGCTGCAACAATTACATGAAAGGAAACAAAATCATGTTCTCAAGTTTAAATTATTCATTCAGAACTAAAGTAAAATTAGGGGAT
>ML810842.1:126980-149989 GCA_009831015.1 Picea engelmannii
AGCAGCTTGTGGAACTTCAACAATTGGTTGTTTGACACCAGTTTGTACTTGAGGGGTGCTGTGAACAATAACCAATCTATCACTTGGGGTGGAAGGTTGAGATTCTGAATGATCCTTCTCAGAAACTATGTTCTTGGTTTGATTGCTCCCATCGCTCATAAAGCGTGATGTCCGTTGTAGTGTTGGTATTAGTGAGTGTTGGTGGTTCATCTTTCCTAATAACATAATCTATGTTCATCCACTCCAAATGAAGGAGAACTCTCTCCTTCCAGACATTATAATTATCTCCCTTAAGTTCAGGGATATCACAACGAATTTCAGAGAAATTTGCAGGTTGTACAATTGCATAAAATTAAAGATTACATGCTTACGTTAAAATTGAGGCCAGCAAAAATAAAATAAAATTTCATGTTTAAATTTGAATCTAATGACATAAAAATTGCCTGTGGGCTAAATTTCCAATTCAAGCAGATTCAATTATTCTATCATAGATTTGAACTTTATGATAAAACTATTAATTCATAATTCCTGTGGGTAAGTTATGAATAATTTAATATTTTATCCTAATTAATTATATAAATATAATAAAAATTCCTGTGGGATAAAATTTATTATATTTAGTATAATTAATTACAATTTATGTCTAAATATTCTTTATGTGATCCTAATCAATCATAATATATAATATTATTTAATTAGAGATGATGTGGCTATTCTCTAATCAATTAAAAATTATATGGATCACTAGACATTATTTTTTTTATGCATAAAATTCGAATAATTATAAATTGCATAAATAAAACTACAATATTCATGCATAACATTCAATGATGTATACTCATTCAAAATAGCATGTTTTTTAATTAGAGGTTAAGAAAGAAATTATTTTAATGACTATAAAAGATCACCCGGATTGTAATTCTAACTATTGTGTGACTTAGAAGCAAAGTGTACAGATGCTATTCTCTTTAGGGAAAAACGTATAGTAAAATAACCTAAAGACACACAATAATGCAATGAAACCTCTCTGTATAGAGCACATCAATTTCATTTAAAAACGTACAACCAAATTATAAAATAAAAACGCACATAAATGTATGGTTCTGCCATCTTAATATGGATAGACGTACAACAATATGCATTAAAATGTGTACAAAAAATGCAAGGAAAACCCAATAGGGACGCACCGAGACAGAATAAACCTATCTTTCTTCAAAACACCAAGGCAAAGATAAAATTTTCTCTGATACCAAATGTTAGAATTAAATCGATTCTAAAATACGCGGAATAAAACTCTTCAAAAGAATCGAAATTTAGATGCCAAAATGGATCATACCTCCGACCATTGATGTTGCTTGAGTTTGACTAATTGCTGGAGAAGTTTTCCCGGTTCTACACTAATTTTGCTTTCCTTTTGCTTTCCGTATGGCACTTCCAAGCTCTGCTCACTCTAATTGATGGTGTAAGATTGAAGGAAATTGATTGAATTAAGCAAGCTTGGGGACCAAAACAAAATTTTTATAGCCAAGCGTCCATCAAGCTTCTGTTGGTTAACTGTTAATTGTTCCACATATCTAGGTAGAGAACTGAATGGAGTAATGGACCATTCCAGAAGCTACGAAACGAGAAAACGGTTCCAGTTGGTTTCCAAACGAGCTGTCGATGGTTGAATACAGTTCGGGTTGGTTTCCTGGCGGTTCAATACAGTTACGATTCTGGTTGGTTTCACGACGGTTCAATACGGTTAAGGGAGCGACGGTTCAATACGGAAGGGAGCTTACAATACAGTCTTTGAAAAAGGTGGTTCTTCATTGTGACAAAATGATGCAGGAGCATCATCTCACGTCATCCAGCCAGCCAGCCGGCCAGCCACGTCAAGCACACACATTCAAAGCTGAAGAGAGGCGCAGTCCTCGTTTTTTATTCGAATGAATGTAATTAATTGAATGTAAATAAATGTTTTAAGCTGTTGAGTTGGGAAGCCATGCCTTTGCGCATACTGTAGGTAGATAATCCTTTAATGTTTGTAAGGCTCTTATCTAGATCCGATCTGCGGATTAGACAACCATTGAATGTAATTGAATAGGGTAGTTGAGGTTTGGTGGGAAGAGCTTGAAGAGCCCCCTCAGGTAAAAAGATCTTTTGGGGGTCTCATTTTGTAGTAGTTAGCATAGAGAAGAGGGGAGAAGAGTTGAATATTTGAGCAGAGAGTAGAGAGCAGAAGAGAAGGAGGCGAGACCTTGTTAAAGGCCGTGCTCAGAAACACCTTGTACAAACAGACATTTGCCATTTTAATATAAACAACAGTTTTTTCCTGCATATTATCTAGTGTTAAATGAATGTTTGTGTGTGTTCTTTTTATGTTGAGAATGTATGTCATGTTTATGCATTTGCAGGAGGGTGTTTCATTTCAGGTTTGAGAGGTCTTTGAGGCTTCACACCAGGAGGGTGTGACAGAATGCTGCGGGTTCTGATAGCCATGCACAGAGGATGCATTTCTGAACTCTGCGGAGTTAGACAGAGGCGTGTCAGGTGGGTATAGGAACTGGAATCATTCGCTCAGAAGAAGACCTCAAGGTTGTTGAATACCTTGAAGGCAAGGTTGTGTATAAGAGACATAGTTGCAGACAAAAACTCTCTTTGAGTTCTGTAAAGATCTGCCAAGTGGGCATTGAGCACAGGCACAGAGGGCTGAGGAAGAACTCTGTTGTGAGTTCAGACTGAAGTCATAATCACTAAGGATTCTGAGAACTCTGCCAAGTGGGCATTGAGCAGGTGTAAGGAGGACACAGAAGGGGACATAACTGTTGGATGTTCTGTAAGAAGATACTCTGCCAGGTAGGAATTGAGTAGGTGTGCAGATAGGCACATGAGAAGAGAACTCTTTTGAGTTCTGAATTTGAGGAAGAGTCCACTGAAGGATTTCTGCAGGGTTGTTGAACACCCTGAAAGACTCAACAATCAGGTTGCTTGAGCAGAAGGATAGCCAGGAGGGCATCCAAATTATCCATCTATAGGAGAAGGGAGAAGAATAAAATCCCTTAGGGGTCTGAGTGATTGAGAAGCTTAGGAGGAATAACACTTTACGCGCAGAGACTCTGCAGAGGTGCAGAAGTCAGAACCCTTCAAGGATTCGGGAGTGAAAGCTCAGGAGGAGTAGTGATTTAAACGCACAAAGCCATAGCTGCAAGGAGTGCAGAGGCCAGAGAACTCTCAGGAAGAGTTCAGAGTTTTCTAAAGCTCACGAGGAACCGCGTTTTCATACGTGCATGTGAGGATTCCAGGTGTGGAGCTCGCAGAGGAAAGAAATAAAGGGTTAGGCCTTAGACATTTGGAATTCTTCCAAGTGTTGGAAGAAAAGCGCCAAAGCTCAGAAGGAGCAACAACTATCGTCGGATTAAGCCAAGAAGATCTGGACCGTTGAAGGATTTCGCATGGAGGAGGCAATCCAGGAAGAGCGCACAGGGGAGATGATCTGCGCCATCAGATCTTGAGCAAAGAACCTGACAGTCGTTGGATCTGTTGAGAGTTTCTCGAGGTTTAAAACCTCACGTGAAGAGTAGCGAAAGGTGAAGTCCCGAAGGGGGGTGATATCGGGATATCGACGTTTGGGAGTTCGGGGGTCTGGAGGACGAGAGTCCGGGCATTCAACATCTGAAGTCCCGAAAAGGCGAAATAGATCGGAGGATAAGAGGTCGAGACTTTCCTCCTGAAAGTCGCGAAGTCGTGAAGTAATCTAAGGCGTCCATCGGAGGAGGATAGGTGGCGGAGATTAGAGGATCTCGCAAACTCGAGGTTTCGCCGGGTGAGAGCCCAAAATTTTGGTGTTCGAAGTTGCGAGAAGTGAAGCCGCAAAGTGCCAGGGTTGCACCTAAGAGACACGTGGCAGAACTGCACAGTGGGCCCAAAAATTTAACCAATGGACACACGTCACCTATAGGGAGTAGTCAACACCCCGTTGACCTCTCGCATCTCAGGGACTCAGGAGATAAGGGAACAGAAGCTCGAGACTTCAACTCATGAAGTCGTGAGTAGTGAGAATGAGAGGAGATAACGGTAAGCCTAGCCAGCGGTCGCGCGAGGAAGGCACTGACAGAGTAAGATCTATAGACATTTCGCGATTTCGGATATCGCGGATTTGAGAAGGAAGAGTCGGGAGCCACGACTCGTGAACTCGCAAGATTGTGAGTTGCCGAAAAAGACTTGTGGATCGATAATTTTGTAGATTCCAGTGGGAATCAAAAGAGCCGATCCGAATCAAGGGCATATAGAACGATCCTGTGAGTAGACGTAGAGGACGTTTCCTGCATTAAGTGGTATCAGAGCGGGACTTCATCTGTAGATTTCAGGTGAAGCGAAGAGGAGAAGAAGACAATCAGGAGGACTGTAGGAGAAGCTGGAACACTCAGGATTTCAGAGTGACAGTAGCAGGTTTGCCAGGAGAGAAAACAGGGACATCGATATGGCTATTGAAAGCCGAAGATACGCTGGAAAGAAAAGCCCTGAGTTGATGGTCAAAAGACAATGTAAGTTGTTAAAATGGTGGTTGAGGCCTGCTGAAAACCTCAACATACCAGAGAAGATGGTTCATATATGTGAGCCAAAGACTAGGAGAAATCTCAGTGATGATAAGGAGGAAATGGGATCAGCTGAAGATCTCAAGAACTGCCAGGAGGGCAGAGAAGAAATTTTCGATTGCCAGGTGGGCAAAGAGTTGATATCAGCTGAGGACCTTACGGGCTGTCATGAGGACAGCCAGGGAATTTCATATTGCCAGGAGGGCAATGAATTGAGTTTGCTGTGGGATCTCATAGATTGCCAGGAGGGCAGCAGAAAGTTTCCAATTTTCCAGGTGGGCATGGGAACGAAGATGGGATTGTCTGAAAGTCTCATGGACTCAGAGGTGAGTTCAATTTAGCCTGAGGTGCTGATGAATATGGGATCAATTGATCTCATAGACTGCCAGGAGGGCAGCAGGAATATCCCATATTTCTAGGTGGGCAGGGATGAGCAGAAGAGACTATCTAAGGGTCTCACAAACTCAGGGACGAGTTTGGATCAGCCAGAGCAGTTGACAAAAGAGGAGGAAGATCAGAGTAGAAGTCTAATGATTGGGGGAATTTAGGTATTCCTACCATTTTCCCAAGAGGAGGAAGAAGTCTGCGTTGCAGATGTTGAGGCGGAAACAACAGAAGCAGGACAACCAGCTGAGACTGTCAGAGAAGCATTGGAGCAGATATCTGAAGTTTCCCAAGGAGAAGAAGAAGAAGAGAATGAGAATTCTGAGGAGTGTCTCAACACTTTCAGCCAGGAAGCTGAAGAAGCTGCAGCACTAAAGCTGGCATCAGAAGAAGTCGAAGAGCATGCAGGCAGATTAATCACTCCATGGGAGGTGGAGCTGAAGATGTTGGAGGATTGGCTGAACAATCCAGAGCCAGCAGGAGGACTGACAGAAGAACAGTTGTCAGAGAAGGTGACTGAACAACAGGTCAGTTGAGGGAAGACTGCAGAGATGGACTTTGTAGCATCATGGCAGGTTGAGGCTACGATAGATGAAGAGGATCGAATGGGAGATCATAGTGATCTACCCAATCACAGAAAGTTTTTGCATCTGAGAAGATTGCATGAACAGGGCCAACCACGGGAGTAGCTGGACGAAGTGATCAAGAAGATCAGAAGGCTGATGATAGAGTCAGCAGAGACTGCCAACAAGGAGGCGTTGGGTAGAAGAAAGGAAGCAGCAACGCAACAACAACAACAACAACAAGGGAATGAAGCGAAGAGATAGCTCCAGACATTTGTTTGGGATCCAGGAGGATTTCCACAGCTGAGGGTGGAAGCTCATGAGCATGAGCTCATGAATTTTACAGCCAAGGAGTATGATGTAGGAGCATCATCTCACGTCAGCCAACCAACCACGTCAAGCGCATGCATTCAAAGCTGAAGAGAGGCACAATCCTCGTTTTTTATTCGAATGAATGTAATTAATTGAATGTAAATAAATGTTTTAATCTATTGAGCTGGGAAGTCGTGCCTTTGCGCAGACTGTAGGTAGATAGACCTTTAATGTTTGTAAGGCTGTGATCTAGATCCAATCTATGGACTAGACAACCATTGAATGTAATTGAATAGGGTAGTTGAGGTTTGGTGGGAAGAGCTCGAAGAGCCCCCTCCGGTAAAAAGATCTTTTGGGGGTCTCATTTTGTAGTAGTTAGCATAGAGAAGAGGGGAGAAGAGTTGAATAGTTGAGCAGAGAGTAGAAAGAAGAAGAGAAGGAGCCGAGACCTTGTTATAGGTCGTGCTCAGGAACACCTTGTACAAACAAGCATTTGCCATTTTAATATAAACAACAATTTTTTCCTGCATATTATCTGGTGTTAAATGAATGTCTGTGTGTGTTCTATTTATGTTGAGAATGTATGTCATGTTTATGCATTTGCAGGAGTGTGTTTGATTTCAGGTTTGAGAGGTCTTTGAGGCTTCACACTAGGAGGGTGTGATAGAACACTGCGAGTTCTGATAGCCGTGCACAGAGGATGCATTTTTGAACTCTGCAGAGTCAGACAGAGGCGTGCCAAGTGGGCACAAGAACTGGAATCATTCGCTCAAAAGAAGACCTCAAGGTTGTTGAATACCTTGGAGGCAAGGTTGTGTATAAGAGACATAGTTGCAGACAAAAACTCTCTTTGAGTTCTGTAAATCTCTGCCAAGAGGGCATTGAGCACAGGCACAGAGGGCTGAGGAAGAACTCTACTGTGAGTTCAGACTGAAGTCAGAATCACTAAGGATTATGAGAGCTCTGCCATGTGGGCATTGAGCAGGTGTAAGGAGGACACAGAAGGGGATAGAACTGTTGGATGTTCTGTAAGAAGATACTCTACCAGGTGGGCATTGAGTAGGTGTGCAGATAGGCACATGAGAAGATAACTCTTTTGAGTTCTAAATTTGAGGAAGAGTCCACTGAAGGATTTCTGCAGGGTTGTTGAACACCCTGAAAGACTCAGCAATCAGGTTTCTTGAGCAGAAGTTTAGCCAGGAGGGCATCCAAATTCTCCATCTGCAGGAGAAGGGAGAAGGATAAAATCCCTTACGGGTTTGAGTAATTGAGAAGCTCAGGAGGAATAACACTTTGCGTGCAGAGACTCTGCAGAGGCGCAGAAGTCAGAACCCGTCAAGGATTCGGGAGTGAAATCTCAGGAGGAGTAGTGCTTTAAACGCACGAAGCCATAGCTGCAAGGAGTGCAGAGGCCAGAGAACTCTCGGGAAGAGTTCAGAGTTTTCTAAAGTTAGGAGGAACCGCATTTTCATACGCGTAGGCGAGGATTCCAGGCGTGGAGCTCGCAGAGGAAAGAAATAAAGGTTGAGGCCTTAGACATTTGGAATTCTTCCAAGTGTTGGAAGAAAAGCGCCAGAGCTCGGAAGGAGCAACAACTGTCGTTGGATTAAGCCGAGAATATATTGACCGCTGAAGAATTTCGCGTCCAGGAGGCAGTACAGGAAGAGCGCACAGGGGAGACGATCTGCATCGTCAGATCTTGAGAAAATAACCCGACAGCCGTTGGATTTATTGAGAGTTGCTTGAGGTTTAAAACCTCATGCGAAGAGCAGCGAAAGGCGAAGTCCCAATAGGGAGGTGATATCGGGATATCGACATTCGAGAGTTCGAGGGTCCGGGCATTCAACATCCGAAGTTCCAAAAAGGAGAAATAGATCGGAGGATAAGAGTTTGAGACTTTCGTCCTGAAAGTCACGAAGTCGCAAAGTAATCTAAGTCGTCCATCGGAGGAGGACAGGTGGCGGAGATCAGAGGATCTCGCAAACTCGAGGTTTCACCGGGTGAGAGTCCAAAATTTGGGTGTTCGAAGTTGCGAGAAGCGAAGCCGCGAAGTGTCGGGGTTGCATCTAAGAGACACGTGGCAGAACTGCACAGTGGGCCCAAAAATTTAACCAACGGACACACGTCACTTATAGGGAGTAGTCAACACCCCGTTGACCTCTCGCATCTCCGGGACTCGGGAGATAAGGGAACGTAAGCTCGAGCCTTCAACCCGCGAAGTCGCGAGTAGCGAGAATGAGAGGAGCTAACGATAAGCCTAGCTGACAGTCGCGTGAGGAAGGCATTGATAGAGTAAGATCTATATCCATTTCGCGATTTTGGATATCGTGGATTTGAGAAGGAAGAGTCGGGAGCCACGACTCGCGAACTCGCGAGATTGCGAGTTGTCGAAAAGGACTTGTGGATCGATAATTTTGCAGATTCTAGTGGGAATCAAAAGAGGCGATCTGGCTCAAGGGCATATAGAACGATCTTGTGAGCGGACGTACTTGCATCACAAAATCAGAGAGCAACCAAATACCGAGATAGTTAGCCAATAACATATCAATCCATAAAATTAGCTAATAAGATATGAAAAACCTAGGATAACAGTCTAGATATCTAGATCTAACTAATTGAGGTAGTCGACCTTAACAACCAACCTTTTTTAGAGCTTTCTAGATAACATTAACTAGCTGGAGAAATTACACTATCTAACACTCCCTCTTAATCTGGACTATTACAAATAGTAGCACAAACATTGTTCAAGTGTTGTCTCTGAAATGGAAATTAAGCTTATTCCATACAAGTCTTTTTTATCAATGGCTAATTTACTCAACTTTGTACCTATTGCAATTGGTGTATCCAGCTAGTTTGTTTTATCCATTCTGAACCTTTTGAAAATAGCATTGGCATATTTCTGCTGACAAATAAAAATAAGTTGTATAGATTACTCAACCTCAATTTCAAGAAAATACTTCATAAGACCAAGATCAATGATTTCAAACTATGTCGTCATTGTTGCTTTGAAATCATCCAACATTAAATTTCCTGTGTATATCATATTATTAACATAAAGGAAAACAATTAGAATATTACCTTGCTGATTTGTTTTGGTGTAAAGTGTGGGTTCATTATTGCTTCTGTTGAACCTATTGTTGAGCAAATATGAATCAATGCCATTGTACCAAGCTAGTGGAGCTTGTTTTAGACCATATAATGTTTTCTTTAGCCTATAAACTTTGTGCTCTTCACCATTGACTTCAAATCTTGACCATTTAAAAATGTTGATTTAACATCCATTTGATAAATAAGCCAATTGTTTTCGGCTGCAATTGAGAATACTGTTCTAACAGTGTCTAACCTTGCTACTCTAACATTCTAACCTTGCTAATGAAGAAAAGGTTTCTCCATAATCAATACGAGGTTGTTGAGCAAACCCTTTTGCAATAAGTTCGACTTTATGCTTTCCAACTTTACCTTTCTCATTAAATTTTGTTTTCTAAATCCATTTTACTCCAATGCTTGCTTTCCCTACGGGTAGATCTACAAGATCCCATGTGAGGTTCTTCTCAATCGCATCAATTTCTTCATTCATAGTTTGAGTCCACTATTCTTCATTGACTTCTTCTCCAAAGGACATTGGCTGATATGATAATAAATCAAAGTGTGCTTCTTGATCCACACCATCATGTGCATAAATTTATCTCAAACTTATCGTTTTTTGGTTCCTTAGAGAGGCTATTGTGGGATCTGAATCACTTTTGGAAGAAGGATTGTGAATTGTTTGTCTTTCTTCGATCTGAATCACTTTTGGAAAAAGGATTGTGTCTTTATTCTCTTGAAGAATCTCTTTATACTTGTAACCTTGGAAGTATTGGTGGTGGAACTTGGTGTTCTGTAGAATCCACCCTTCGTTTGCTTGTAGAAAAGGAATTTGACTTTCCATTGTTTTATAAACTTGACCATCATGTGAATGATCTTCTTGGAATTTGACATTCCTACTTACTATAAACTTCTTGCTAATAGGGTTGTACATTCTATATGCTTTAGACTCCTCAATATAGCCAATAAATATACGTTTTTCACTTTTGTCATCAAGCTTTTTTTCAGTTCTTCTAGAACATGTGCATAAGCTACATAACCAAAAATTTTAAAATGTGACATTGAATTTCATGCGAGTCCAAGATTCTTGGGGAACTTTTTTCTTCACACATTTGGTTGATGTTTGGGAAAAATTAATTTGATATGTTTTTAGCCTTCAACATTATTTTGACCATATCCATTATGGTCCTTTTCTTCCTTTCAGCGACTCCATTTTGTTGTGGACTGTACCTTGTTGTATACCAAATTATTTGGAATCATACTCACCACCTCCATTTCATCTAAGAATATTAATTTACTTCCCACTTTGTTTCTTTTCCATGGCTTTGAATTCTCGAATTTTCCAAAAGTTTGTGATTTGTTCTTAACAAAATTTACTCAAGTCATTAGACAAAAATCATCAATAAATGTTGGGAAATAAAATTACCTCCTATTTACTGTGTTTGCATTGGATCACAAATGTCTATGTGTACTAGTTCAAGTGGTGCCTTGGCTTTGTAGGAAGCATCTATTGGAAAACTATTTCTATGGTGTTTAGCTAGGATGCAACTCTCACAAGAGTCATCCTAAACATTCATCACACCGAGACCTCTAACCATAGATTTATTTTGTAAATGTCTAAAACTATCAAAGGGTAAATGACCATATCTAAGATTCCATAAGCATGACTCATCTTAGCTTGAAACATTCTATGCATATGATTGATTAAGGTTCCTCGTCACTAATGAAAACATTTTGTTTTTGGTCATTTGTATCTTTGCAATGTCTCCCATTGGGAGGATTGTCTAAAATGGTTCATGTGGGACCTTTATATATGACTTCATACTCATTTTGACTTCATTGCCCTAAGCTCATCATATTATGTTCGAGACTAGACTCTTCCTTTTCCTTCAACATTTACTAGATAATCATCCCCTAATTTTACTTTAGTTCTGAATGAATAATTTAAACTTGAGAACATGATTTTGTTTCCTTTCATGTAATTGTTGCAGCCATTGTCCAGTTAGTTATCAGAGATCATTATTGTTACATTCTTCAGTTACTTGACATGAAAGGAACATGGATTCAGATGTACCTTCATTGGTGTTTGTCACGTTAGCTATGTCTTTGTTCAGATTTGTTTGCTTTCTGATGACGAACCAAAATGACCCACTCAATCAGATGAGGGAAAATCCCGATGAAAGGTCCCAATTAGACCCACTCTTGTTTGGGGTAGAGTTTCCGATCAATTGTTGGCCTGGTTACCAAACTAACTAAAACACTAACTAAATATGAATCTGAGAACTAAAGGTTCTCAATTGAATTTAAAGTGAAAATTCTAATTAACTAAAATTAAACTAAGTTATGTGATTATTATTCTAAGATGCAGTCTCTAACTAATTCTAAACTAACCTATCATGATCAGGAGCGAGTTAACAAAGATGAATACAATGAAATATATGTATTACTTGCATCGAACAAATTCATGACACAAATAATATACACGTTCAACAACATAAATTGTTAGAATCGAGAAATTCATTAGTTAACTATACTATGCTATCGTTGTACTCATCCTAAAAATCATGGTGACTGTAAAATGCAAACATTATTTCAGAAGTAATTCATCGATCGATATTCACAAAATACAGTGAGAGACATGCATAAATAGAATAGTCACATTCATATACATCAACACCATAATCTCCAACTAGAATGTCCTTCGGTTCAAATTAACTTGCAGTAGAAATACTATCTTGCTACATTCTGAAACCAAATGTTGTCTCAAATGGATAGTCCTCCCTTTTATAGTGAGGAGTGATTGTTTACAATTGTTATCTTTTCAATCATGAAATTAGGGTCGTTTTACAAAAAAGGACCCTTCGTATTCCAAATTCAAAACTGATATTACAATAACCAAAGAAGGAAACATCTCGAAATAATTGTGGAATTTGTAATCATGAACCACCATGTTCTTGTAGCTGATCTTGGCATTCCTTCCAGATGGAATGATCTCTTAATATGATCCTGAGTTTGCTTGATTGTAATATGATTCTCCATTGCAAACTTTGGTGGATACTTCTTGATATAACCGCTTTGCTGCATTCTTGACAAAGGATTAGATTTTGTGGGTGAGCCGAGCAGGTTTTAATAGGTGTTCTTCAATTGTTTTTTCTTCAAATTGACATAGATTATGGATGTTCATCTGGCTCGCTTTCTTGTGATCCTCCACCTTAACCATTATGGTGTTGGGAGATGTTGTTTCATCGATGGACTGCATTGGTTGTACCCCTGCCTCTTCTACGAGATCATTTGCATTTCTCCATAGATTCACGCAAATGTCGATTGTTTCCCCTTGGGTGGTGCTTGCACTCTTCAACATAGATTTTCTAGTGTCAAAGAGAATTTGGCATCTAAGTACTTCTCTCTTCGAATATACCGACAATGTGGTAGGTGGAGGTTTGTGCATATCCTTCCAACTGAGCATCTCCTCTAAGGCTTCACTCGCTTCCTGATACCTTTCTTGATTCTCTATCAATGTGCTTTGCAACCTGAAATGTTCCTCTTGCTCATCTTGTCTTCTACTTAGCAGATTGAGGAGTTCATTCTTACCTGTTGCTAATTCTTCACTCAATGCCAGTGCATGTGCCTTGATAGATTCCACAGTGCATGTCGATGCTCTGGTCTCTTCTATGATTGCCTTGAGTTTCTGGTTTTTTGCCTCTAACTCGTTTTTATGGGTGTCCTATTGTATTTTCATCCTTTTCTCAAATTCTACATTCATCTAGTCCCCTTGAGCTTGTAGGGATTTGTTCATATTCTCTATATTAATACTCTCAGCTGATTTTACAGCTTCCTGGACATCTATGGTGAATTTTTCGTTTACATTCTTCAAATCTATCTCCAATTCAAATACTTTGTTCTTGGCAGTGTTGAGGATGTTGGTTACCTCAAGGAAAGATGAGGCATTTAACCCTGCGAAAACGTTGAGTGTTGAAGCTACTTGGACCACATTTTCTTCAGGATTAGGCCCTACTTTCCACTCTAATACACTCCATGTAGATGATTTTGACCTGGTGTCTTCTCCTCTTTTCTTCTTGGCCGATCTCTTCTCGATACTTCTTGTCCCATTATCAAAATAGTAGTCTTTGATGGCTACTACAGAGCCCTTAAAATTTAGGGCTTGGGAGGAGAAGGAGGAATCTCCTGGAATGGTACTTATGGGAGTGTATTCTAGAGGAGGTACATTCATAATGCCCAGGTTGGACATTGATGGAGTGCTAGGTGCTTGGCTTGAATTTTTCTTCAATAGCTTGTCTACTTTCTTCTTAGCTTCAGCCTCGTCGGCTAATCGTTTTGCCTTTTCCTCATCAGCTAATTTCTTGACTTATGCTACATGAGCCAGTAGTACCATGCCCTTAGTAACTTGAGGGTTGTAGCTTTCCAATGTTGGTGTCCTCCGCAAACTCCCCTGTGCATATATGTTGTGAATTGTTTAGATTCATTTTCATCAAGACATTTTAATAGGATGCCAACAGGATCCCTCTAATACAGGTTTTGATTTACAATGTAGAATTTTATAGCTTTTAATTTGAGAGACCTAGCCCTCATCTTCTTCAAATTTGGTGGACATTCTAGGTGCTACAAAAAGTAAATAGCATCTTTGTACCAAGGTGAAGAAGAGTAGTTTTCAAATACTTGCATGTTGTCTTGTCCAGACTGTGTCATGGGTGAATCAGATTGGGTGAAGGTCTGATGCAATTCCAACACCTTACAGTTTGATTATGATAACAACTTGGCAAGTCCATGTCCCTTGATAAGCTTGGTGGGTTTTATGTGCAGGTCATACTCCAATAGTTTGAAAATCCAATTCCCTCTTTTCCCTTCACGATCTAGCTAGACCATAATCTCTTTGAAACTGCTGCTAGGAACATAGGTTGTTATGTTAGACTGTAACACATACACCCTGAAGGCTTTCAACACTTTGACCAATGCATAAGCCTGCTTTTCTAATATGTCATAATTCAGCTCAGCATCTCAGAGGGCTTTGCTGAAAAAGATTGTGGATTGTCCATGCCCTTCTTCATTCTTTTGCAGTAGCACAACAATAATGGTTTCCTTGGAAGCGAAAGAGAAGATAAAGAATTCTTTGGCATAGTCAGGGCTGACCAATACAGGGACTTTAGCCAAATCTTGTTTGATCCTTTGGAATGTTGATTTTTCCTCTTGTGACCACTTGATAACAACATCTTTCTTCAGCATGTTGGTTATAGGATTTATGATTTCAACAAAGTTTGGCACAAAGCGCCTTAAAAAATTTATTCTGCCTATTAAAGACTGAATAGACTTCTTACTTCTGGGGATTTCAATTTCATGAATGGCCTCCACTCTCTTAGGGTCTATTTTTATACATCCTGCTAATATGATATGACCTAGAAGTTTATCTTCTGGCATAACAAAGTGGGACTTCCTGGGATTCAAAGAAATCCCATACCTTTTGCAATTTTGTAAAATCTGCTCAAGGTGTTGAAAATGATCATCATCCGATTTTGAGAAAATGGTTATGTCATCCAAATATATAACCATAAATTTCTCTTTCTCCCCCACGAAGGTTGTATCCATAGCCCTCTGAAAGGTGACCCCTACGTTCATCATCCCAAAGGGAATTTTTTCATACATAAATGTCCCCCATGGTGTGGTGAATGTTGTTTTTTCTTTGTCTTCTTCACATACTGCTACCTGGTTATAACCAGAGTACCAATCCAGCAAGGAAATTTTGTGAGCACCTAATACCCTTTGCAAAATATGGTCCATCTTGGGCAGGGGGTAGTTGTATTTTAGGGAACACTTCTTGAGATTTCAGAAATCCACACACAAACGTATATCCCCACTCTTTTTCCTCGCGGGTACCAAGTTGGCCACCCAATCTGAGTACCTCAAGGGCACAATAATTCTATCATCAAGCATTATTTTCAACTCTTTTTCAATTATGGACATCAGCATGGGATTAAATTTCCCGATCTTTTGTTTGAATGGCTTAAAACTAGCCTTCAGAGGGATCTTGTGTAGGATGATGTCAGTGTCAAATGTCTTCAAATCTTCATACAACCATGAAAAAATATTGACAAAAATTTTCATGAGGTTGACATACCTGTCTTTTTGTTCTGGAGGTAGTGCCTTGGATAGTTTGACTATTTTGGGATTTTTAGTAGTCCCAATGTTGCAGTCCATCACTTCCTCTTCTTGATTTTTTGTGGCAACTTCTCTAGAGACATCATGACTATCAAATAACCTTTACAATGGCACTATACCCCTGGGGATGTAGTTTTTTTTAAGTTCCACAATTTTATGGCTAGCCACTTTTTTCAATAGATGAGATGTTTGTTGATAAGATGATTCATCATCTTCACCCTCTTGATCTATTGCGATACTTGAGAATTCTTCAATGGTATGTAGAAATCTTTGTAGCTCCAAATCATTGCTAAAGACTTGTCAGTGCGTTATGCTCTCTGGTATGGTTATCCTATGTCTGACTTCCACCTGATACTTGATATTTGGGAAAATGGGAGGTTTGAAGGTGCTAGCAGCCAATGCCAAAAAATCTGCCTTATGATTTGCCTCTCTAGGAATGAAGGAGATATTAAACACCAGAAAGAAGTTGTCAACCAAGTCCCACACCTCATTCATGTATTGTTTGATCCTCTATTGCTTAGCTGATAGATTTTTTTTACTTGATTGATGATTAACTCATAATCACCCAAAATTGCCAAACTATCAATGGCCATGTCTTTGGTAGCCCTCAATCCAAGCATCGAAGCTTCATACTCAACTATATTGTTAGTAGTCTCAAATTCCAGCTTATAAGAGAGCGTTATAACCTCTTTTGCAGGGGAAATGAGGACTATACCAGCCCCTGAACCTTCCATTGATGAAGAGCCATCGAAATACATCCTCCAAACTTTGTTCCGTTGATTTGTCAGTGAATGATTTTTGCATTTGCTGACTGTAATTTATGGTTCCTCGTTATTTAAATGAAAAATAGATGACCCAATCTCATCTTCAACAACATGAATTGGATTGTTGCTTGGATTTTGATGGTCACTAACGATGTATGCCAATATGACCTCCCCATATAGCCTCTTGTGTTCTCCCCCGAAAATAAGGATGGTGGCATATGTGAGGTCCATTTGTAAAGATCCCCCAATCTTCTTGGCCCATGTCCTGGATAGAAGCATACCAAACTTGGGGGGGGATGTTAGCCACAATGATGTCCATCACTACACTCTTCATGGGTAAATGCACTAAAGAAACCACTAGATCTTTTATTAATCCCAAACATTTGACTTTTTTAGAGTCAAAGGAGTAAAGGTCTTGGTAGGGCTTGGTGATCTCTAAGCCTAGTTCCTCCATAACAACTTTAGGCATGACATTGTGTGATGCCCCTGAGTCTATGAGACAATTATGTAGGATCTTTTCATTGATATTTAAAGATATGTAGAATGGTGGAAAGGCATCAAATCCATCCTCAATATGTGGGCCCACAATAATGGTTGGGTTTTCATCCTGCAGACTAATTACATCAGAATTTACAACAAAAGTAGGTGGTTGCAAAACCTTCATAATGAATTTTTTTAAAGACTCATTTTTCAACAATTCTGACAGAGGTACGTGGATCTTGATCTTTCTCAACTCATGCTCTAGGCTGAAAGATGCTTGTGGCCTATCAACTTCCTTTGCTTTAGGGGAAACAGTTTTAAATGGAGGAGGCTGGTGAGCTTTAGCCAATGCACCCTTGCTTGGATTTGGCTTGGGAGGAACCTCTATTTTTCTATTCTGATAAGAGGTGGTGGATTTAGGAGTGCCTGTTCTAGGCCTCAAGTCATATTTATTTTGGGGTTGGACTTGAATAAATCCCTCTTCCCCTATCTCAATATCAAATTGATTTGATAGTTGTGTTACCTCATAATCTTGTTGCATTAAGTGACTGGTGTAAAAATCAGTTTCATTGAAAATTACAACAACATCATCCACAACATCACTATCTACATCCATTTACTCAATATGATTGTTTTGGAAAGGAGGTAATACTCTTTGATCACCAACATTCCTCCTCTCTCTCTGCATTATTTGAGGGGCATCATTCGACCTTCTAAATTGGTTTGGATTTCTGTTCCTGACCCCTTGAAAAGCTATGTTTGGTTGTTTAGATTCCCATTTCATCTTAGCTATTTCAGATGTCAAATCCTTCAATTTTTTTTTCATTTCATCAAGTTTAGGATCAGATGTGGTCGGGTTAGAGGAGGTAGGGGAATCCTCTCTTTGTTTCTTCTTGTCTTTATCAGATCTAGTCTTTAACTTGTCTGATGCCAAGATGTTGGATTCAACCTCATTGGTTGCTTCTTGCATGTACAACAAGGTGTTGGATCTTCTCTCTCTCAACAGAAGGGAGAAATCTTCATCAAATGCATTGGCATAAGTGATCTTGGCAGAGGCTTTAGTTGGTTTGATATCATCTGGAATTCTACCATACATCTTATTGATTCTCTTGGTAAAGTCTGAAATAAACTAACCATTCTTTCTCTTAAGGGCCCCAAACTTAGTGATGTAACACATATAATCTCTTCTATCTCCCCATTTCTTTATGAAGGCTTCATATAGCACATCAATATCTATAATGGAGGCTAGAGGGATATCCCGAAACCATTTCCTAGCTTCCCCATCGAGGCTTTGTACAAACAACCTCATCCACACATATGCATAGTCAATGTTGAAGTTGTCTGCAAAGTTGTAGAAGGCTACCAAATGTTCCTCAGTAGGGACATCCCCTTCCCCATTATATCTTGGAAAATATTTAATGTAATCTGTGGGCGGGAGTGCATGTAATCCTAAATGCAAAACTAGGGGTGCATATCTAGCAGTTATTATGGCATCCATCCTATTAACAACCATTGTTTGGGCAATATGAATCTAAGGATTGATTGGGGATGCAAGGGTGGATGATGGACTAGATGATGAAGTGGAGGCAGGGGTTAGAAGAATCCAAGAGTCCTTGGAATTGTGATTCTCATAGATAGCAAATTCAAGCTACTTGTGATAATGAAGAAAAGTGGACTCTTTGGGTGCAACTTTACTCTTGAGGGATGAGGTATATCTCTGAACTAAGGTGGTTTTTCTTAGTTGCCTTTCTGGCTCAGAGACTATTGTGTCCTTCTCAGGGTTGGGATGAGCCTTAGTGGCTTTGATGTGCTCAGATTTGGATCTGTTGAGTCCTTTTCTGGGAGCCAATATTTCTTTTGTGAAGTTTACATAGTGAAGTCACCAGGTGAAAGATGGAATTCTGAAGATGTTTGATCTGTGTTCACCATCAAAGGTCAAATATGATCGTTGTCATTCTCCCATGGAAATATATTTCGTTGCTCTGTTCCCTAGCAACGACGCCAGAAAGATGTTGGTCCTAAATTCTACACTTGACTGCTAAAGGGTAGATCTAGGCCACCTCCAATTTAGAATGGTTGGTTTTTTATTTTGTTGGTCAGTTAGAGGGTTGGTTTTACCAAGAAAAGAGCATGGTGGGGATGGAAAAATGATATGGATGAGGGTCCTCCTTGGCTGGTGGCACAGAAATGACAGACAAGTGAAATAATAGAGGTAAAAACAAAGGGAAACAACAAACCACTCAATGAATAATCTATTGCAAGAAGTTTAATATTTAAAATATCATTTCAAGACATTAAACATGTATCAAAACACAATTGTTCCCATAGGTTGCAATTAAAAACAAATCTTCACCAAAGTATTAGTTGTTTTACAGGTTGCATATTAGTAAAGATAAGTTATACAATAGCTGAAGAAAATGAAATGTACTTCACACAGATAAAAAACTACATTCAAGATAAGTTAAAAAAACACATGAAGATTTTGACAAAAACACTGTTATCAAAATTATATTCACCAGGTAGAGAGATTTAATCCATGCATAGAACAGGTTCAACCAAATGATGTATTGATCTTCTTCTCCCAAAAACTAAACCATTACAACATACACAAGCTGCATATTTATCAAAGTTATAGAGGCTCTCGTCCATCTGGGACTGAGGCTTAACTCTACACTAACAGTTGTAAAACAACTTATTAACTTAGCTAAAAACATTGCTCGAGTATATTAAGGTATACTTTGAGCTTGACTTAATAAAAAAGAAGTGGTTCATATCAAACACAAATGACCACTTATGATGCTTTAATCTAAAAGAGTCTTGAACTTGAATAGTTAAAATTGGTACTAATCATAAACCAAATTGATGCATATGCTGAATCGAACTGAGTCTTTGACATAACTAAATAGGAATGATAGAACTGGATTTTGAGTCAAGTATGGGTGTAAATGTGCGTTGTTGGAGGCCACTAGGAGATAATTGGGTGTGTGGCAGCTTCTTCAAAATTTTTCCTTTAGAAACCAACAATTTTTCTAGTGCTTCTTTTGGAGTCTTTGATATTTCTTCTGCAACCTGGAGTATAGTTTCTCCAATTCTTGGTTGTGGTGTTGAAAGGTACGGATTTGAAGCTTCATTTATGTACCCGTTGACTATCATTGAGCTTCTTTGTCTTGACCATAACCGACCTTTCTTTCTTGTCTTGCTCTGTGATGGACTAGTTGTGTTATGCTGGTGTTTTGCTTCTCCTCATCCTCACGTCATACCCATGAACTGCCTCAGGTTCCTTTGAATTTGAGATGCTTCCAGAAAATAAATATGATGCCATAGACTCACTCGACGTTCCCTTCGTTTGGAACAGTTTAAAAAACTTTAAAACATGCAATTAATGAGGATAAGCCACTTCGAAAATTCGACGTTCGAGGGATTTTGAATGCATAGTATACAAATCTCCCGAATGAACAAATTCACGAAGTCATTAACCAATGATTATTGCTAATTAACCCGAGATTAATATATATTTATCAATAAATATTCTGGGACTTCAGGACTCTGGCACTTCGGAGCTCTGACAATTCAGGGAACCATTTTTGCTCTGGATGAAAATATCTCGTAGTGACCATTTCCCAGAGTGACATGGCAGCTTGAAATGAGTGCCACGTGTCATCTGAAATAAATCGATAGGTGGCATATGACGTCAGGTGAAAAAGACTCTGGAACTTCGGGGCTTCGGGGCTTTGTGTTTGTTCTGGATATAAATATCATGGATGACCGAACTTGCGAAGTGACGTGGTAGTGAGGATCCACTTCGGCAATTCAGGGCTCCGACACTTCGAGGCTCCGACGCTTCAGCACTTCGTAGCTTCGGCACTTCGATGTTCTGACACTTTGGCACTTCGGGGCTCTGGGGCTCTGTGTTTGTTCTGGATAAAAATATCTCGGATGACTGAACTCGCGAAGTGATGTGGTAGTGAGGATCCACTTCAACAATTTGGGGCTTGGACAAATCGACACTTCGGAGCTCCAACACTTCGTCACTTCGATGTTCCGGTACCTTGGCACTTTGACATTCAGGAGTTTTTGACTGTAGACTATGAATATCTCCCAAAGGATGATCTCCCTGAGTGACGCGGTAGTTCAGGGCTCCGACACTTCAGAATTTTTTTAGGATTGAAACAATGACAAGCTCGGGCGGTCGAACGCTGAAGTCACTTCATATTTATTTGTGGTTAAACCTTCCACATTTTTGAAACCCCGAATGCACAAGAGTCGTTGATCTTAATTCATTGTTGGATCTTCACCGTCGAAAATTCAACCTGTCTGTTTGCTCACAATCTAAGCCCGAAATCCACTGCTCTGAAATGCTGTGTTTTTTTTATTGGATGTTTCCTGTGTATACAAAGGACTTGGTTGACCTGTTTCATGCTCAATTAGTGGTAAACCAAGATGGAATATGTTTTGAACCCAAACCTTGACATGCAATTATCCTTCAAGAAAACAAAAAATAATTGGTGCAAAGAATCAATAAAGAAAGATAATGATAAAAACCGAGTCATTTAGTAATGGGAAACCAACTTAACCAACCAAAAGATATATGATTTTGGTGAAGGTATAGGGAAATGAGAGAGGAGGAGTAGGGGTGAAGACTTAGGTCTCAACACCAAAAAATCAAATAGAAGAAGTTGGTTTGAGAGTGACAATGGTGAATCAGGATAACACCCTTAGGCTACATGTGTTCCACGTAATGGGTAAGGATGAAGAAGAACAACATTGATTCATGTGCAAAGAAATATGGTCTATGAAGAGGATCACAAATGAAGCAACTGAGATCGTGCAGTTGGAAACAACGTTTAGGGACAGAGCCTTGAGATGATACATGAAATACAAGGCCATTGCACCAATGAGACAAATGAGGTCTCTCACAGAGATTAAGGCATATTTATTGAAGGAATTTCGAAAGCTCAAGTTTGAGTCTTGGTATATTACTGAGATCAAGGAGATTAAGCAACAATAAGGGGAAACCATGTGGGATTATCACCAACAGTTTAAGAATTTGTTGGATAGGCTGATGTTCTAGATTCAGGACGTGCAACACAAATAGTGGTTTATTGTGGTTTTGCTTCTACATATCTGAGCCCTGATGTGAACATCCCCAACCACCAACAAGTCAGGCAATGTCACTTCTGAGACGTCTCTCTTAGCTCTGATACAATTCGTGAATTTATATGCATGCATATCTAACACAATTAACAATTACATCATTATGTTCATGCTATGTATTAATGCAGAAATAACAGTAAGCCTACACATACATCATATATGATATATCTAGGCATTACTCATCAAGTTATAAAACATATACAATTACACCACATACAATCAACATAGATTTGGTACTTATATTTTAATAGATGACCACCAACTGCGTGCAGACCTTCCATGAACCTCCTAGCCTTAGACCACGCTGCTCATCATGCTCAGCAGTGGGTTACCCCTGAGCTGGGACTAAACTCCAACCGGAGCAAAGGAATCCTAGACCTAGGTTGAGGTTGCGGGAAACTGCATTGTGCAATTGGAAGGATTCTCTCCAAGGAGCCTACTTACGCCCACTACTCACGAACTCTCATTTCCCACATGCCTGTCCCACCCTGGGAATATGCACCTTCATTGTTCCACATTCCATCGGTTGCTCTACTTCTCTTCTAGGGCTTCAACAACATGCCAGATCAGGAATTCTCAGAGCTCAGTAGCAGGTACTAGACTCCTTCCAGGAGAAATCACTTCCCAACAAACTCTTTCACCTGGAGAGAGTTTCTCATAGGCATCACAACCTACTTCTTCAACCACGGGCATGACAATCCTCCTCTTCAATCCACAACCACCAAAATTCGGGTAAGGCCATGGGACGACTCAACAATTTACAGAGGTTCACAAAGGCGGGATTGACTATGGCTGCGTACTTGTTCAATGCGTGTGTGAACTGCACAAGGGATGGTCGGCATGCTGAGGATGAACTCGTGGGATATTAAATGGCTAGACTGTTTAGAATGTTGAGAGAAAACAAGGAAAATGGTGAGAATGGTCAGCCTGTAGAATCGTGAGAGAGTTACAATGGTGAGATCCAACTCCTCCGACAGGTGGCCAGAATCGTTTGTGCACCCCCAACAAAGGTGGAACTTCCCACATAAATATGGATGTGTCTTGGGTGACACTTGGCTCTCTAGGAGCACAGTCCTCTCCACTTGGAGTTTGTTCCTCTCCTCAAAGGAACTTAGGATAACTGGGTTTATTTTCCCAACTTTAGTACTTTTCAGGAATACATTATAATATTCCCTTGAGTTAAGCCCTCAAGCTTAGCCCCTCTTTCCTAGCCTCTCAGACCCATTCCTTTCCCTACCTAGTGGAACTTAGTCCCCCATAACTCTTTCTTCGTGGTTGGTCTACACGCAACGATGCATTTTATTAATAATATGCATAATTACATATACAAAAATCAAGCCCACTGACCTTAGCATCTATGCTCTTCGGCCTAATAAACACATAAGCCTACCAACTTATAATTACTTGGCTCATTAGCCTACAAACATCATTACATTTCACAGGGGCTCAGCCTTGGGGTATTACAATCCCCTCCCCTTATTTTTTCACAGTCCTCAGTGCAACTCATTTACATAATATCA
>ML810843.1:18146-36162 GCA_009831015.1 Picea engelmannii
GCATCGATGGTTGAGCAGAGCTCCCTGGTTGTAAAATTTTAATGAAGCATTGTTGTCTGGTTATGTATGAGCTTTGGAGACTTCTTGCCTTATGGATGCCAGTTTCTATCATATCTTTGTTTACTCTGTATTAGAGCAGCTCGAAATTGGAGGATCCAGTCGAGCTGTAATTATTATAGGATGATGTTGTAATGGATCACTATAATAGTTACGGAGCCTCTAATCAGTCCCTGTAATTCTCTTAGCGCTGAATGACTTGGAATTGGAGGATCCAGTCAAGTCCTCTTTCAGCTTCTTGAAGCCCTGAACCAGGAGGATCCTGTTTTTGGAGTTTTTCCTCTGCAAACTGCTGCAAGCCTGATGCCTAGAGCTGTTTGTCCACTTCCTCCTAAGTCTTCCACCTGTTCATGTTTAAATCAACCCACTGGATGAAGTTAGGATTCCAGACCTCCTCCGTCCTTATGAACCAGACTCAGTCCCTGAGTTAGAGTGATACCTCCTAGAGCCATTATCTCCATTTGATCACCCTCCATAAGCAAATCATGACATAAAACTGATGGGCGTTAGGCTCTGCTCTTGCAAGCAATCCAGGAGTGACTTCTAACGCTAACAGATATCCAACTTTAATTCACATACCACTTAAATACACAAGATATGTGATTACTTATCTATTACATGTGGTAGCCAACTAACTGACTGTGCGTATTCGTCCTTCCACCCAACCATAGGATCAGAGGCATTCATTCTTAGCACTTTGGCCACCCTCGTGGCAAGCCATGATATCACTAGGGAACTCTCGCAGTTTCTAAAGGATTCTTTCTCTGTTTCAGCTTCTGCTCGGATTTTGTTCTCTGCAAACTTTCAAATATTTATTTCTTTGTCATGTCCTTGGTGAGTTTTATCAGATGCTCACTCAGTAGCAAGCTCGTGAACTTTCGTTCATCATCCGCTGGATATTTCCATGCGTTCTCTTCTCTCTCTCTATCCCCCTATTTCCTTGTCTCTATTTTCTGTATATCTTTTCCCAGGATGGTTCTGGACCCATCTCGTTCCTTCTGTCATAAGAGAACGTAGGTCAACTTGGTCTGCCATACCCAATAGTACTTTGGGCTGACATTCTGTAGCTAGACCATGCTTCCATTCATGGGAGTGGCTGATAATTCAACCATTGGTCCTTTCTTCATTAACTGATTTCTCTCCTTGGGATCCGAAGGAGGTTTATTATCATCATCAAAGATAAATTTGGGGTTATTTGATATAATGAACCCTCTCTTATATTTTTCACATTCTTTCCTCTGGTGATATCATGGCCAGTACTTTCAAGGCTTCACCCCCACAGTCAGTTATTGGAAACTCAAACAATAATACATTTACACTGTTCCTATGCCACAACATGGCAACCCTAATTAATGATTAATTACAATTTGGGGGAAACAGGGGTGTTACAATCCCCTCCCCCTTAAAAAGGAAACACCGTCCTCGATGTTCTTTCTCAGTAACATCTGTCATGATTTTCTCATTCAACCACTTCAGAAGTCTTGACCTTCTTTCTCGGTCAGGTCCTTTTTCAGACCCTTAATATTCGTCACTTGCTTTCAATAATTATTCGACAAAAAGAACATTAATCATAGTCTCATGTGAAAACATTTTACTGTTGCATACAATTTCTAGGAAAATGTCATAATCTAGCACCATAATTATCTGTGTAGTTTGTGGATTTGTATCCACAGGGTTGTCTTGTTATTCAGGCTCACTATTTTTCCTTGACATACCCATTGGGTGCATGATCCCAACAATAGTTTACAAGAACTTACAAGGTTTCATCTTCCTTGTGGTCACTCACCCTCCAGGCACATGCTCAGGCATCTCCTTCTCTGCTATACAGTCCCTCGGGTGATCCATCTTTCCTTGCCAAGGTTTTATCGCACAGGAAGAACTACCCACCGTGTGCATGATCCCAATCAATAGTTTACAAGAACTATTAAGGTCTCCTCTTCCTTGTGGTCACTTACCCTCCAGGCCAAGCTTAAGCATCCCCTTCTCTGCTATATAGTCCCTCGGGTGATCCATCTTGCCTTGCCAAGGTTTTCTCACACAGAAATAATTCCAGAGACTCTATCGAGTCTTACAGTCGAGGAATCCCTCAGAATTGCTCTATCAAGGTGTCCCTCCGTCTTGTGTTACCTAAACAAAATATATTCTAGGGGATCATGGCTTACCATAGGGTTCTCATGGCTCAACAATAGCCATTTTTCATTCTTTTATAGCTTGATAACCTTCAGGCTCAGCTAAAGTTAGGAACAAAGCTTACTCTCCTTCTCCTGGCATATAAATATTTAGGGACGAAGGTTGCTCTCCTTCTCCCGACTCAATCATAGATAGGGACGAAGGTTACTCTCCTTCTCCCGAGTCAGTCTCTATTTCATGCGATCCGATTATACTCTTTCTCACAGTTCTCCCTCGAACCCGAGAGCTCAGTTTCTTGTCTCTGCACTCTTTGCAGATATTTACCTTTCACCTGTATCACAAGTATACATAAATTCATGAGACATCATAAATTTTAAATTAATTTTTTTCCTTGTAAATCTGTCATTCGTAGATTTCCAAATTCCACATTATGTTCTCATATTTGTTTCGAACAGGAATCCGATTCATAATTATGGGACTTTCCTTCCCATAGCAGTTTGGATGAACAAGCAATTGGTATTTCTTATGGTCTACAACACTGCCATATTCAAGACTCCTTTTCTTCCTACACTTCAACTTCAATAAGCCAAATAAATTCTTATTTTCTCATGCTCATACATTTTTATTGCATCTTTATAACGTCATCACAAACAATTTCAGAATTGTGCATATTGACAATCCATTTCACTTTCTCAAAAAGGAAATACCATTCCTTGCAATTTGGCTTAGTAGGCAATAGGTCTTCCTTATGGGCTTACAATACTGCCATATCCAAGACTCATTTTCTCCTGCAGTTTCAACATTCCTCAGCCAAACAAATTGTTATTTTCCATGCACATTATCTTTTCAAAATCAGGCATACTAACAATCCAAGTCATTTTCATCTATTCAAGGATACCAAGCAAAAAGGATACATCATCCCTTATCTATGCATCATGTCAGCCTACCAAATTTTTCAAAATGTAATTCAGACATCAATTTATTTTAATGAATGCACCAACATTCATGGACACATTCATACCCAATGAACCCTTACATTGATTTTAAGTTTCCCATAATTTACGACAAGTAATTTTCCATGGTGTGTTGGAGTTTAGCCAAGCTTTTCACCATATGGTTTATTTATTCTCATTCATTGTTGCCGCAGGGCTATGCTTGTGGATACAGGATGATCATGATCCCAAGTAAGTACATGTGACACTACAAGTTTCACATGAATGACTTTAAGCATTCCTCCTCATTAATAACCACCCAACACTCATGGCCACCCAAATTTGGTTTTCTCTAACACCTATACAATGTAAGTAGAAATATTGGAAGGTCCTCCTTCCTCAATGGGAAATCCATTTTCTGTCCTTTATGTAAACATGCATTTCCTCAATGCATTCCATGAAATGTCCTAACTATGAGCACCTTTAGTCCCATAGAACTAGTCCATGCGACCACAATCTAACGTAGAGTGCTAAAATCTACCTTCCTTGACTGGCCAGGATGAACTCTGTTTTCTCTCCATGTGATCGAGAGGTGTGACCTTAGCTCTATTCTTTTCAGGCACTATCCTTTTAGCTCCCGTGTCTGGGTGTTATGATCTTGTCTAAACCCCTTTTCTTCAATTCAACAATGAAGATCCGTCTTTCCCCAGATCCAACAATGGCAAGGGATTGCGGAGCCTCAACTAGCTCACATTTTAATTCTCCTTCTGACCTCTATAATGAATACAGGTCGTCCAATCAATGATCGGATCCCAAACTCAAAACAATGCTATATTGAATTTAGATTACGGCTACAGGTCTCGACGTTAACCCCTGTGCATATGAAATCTCCGCAATGATCATGGGCCATCAATCATAGACCTCGATCGATTTTAACCACATAGTTTCCAAATAATAATGCCAACATATAAATGTTTGGCTGAGAATTTAGATTGAGAACTTGATTTGTCAAATCTAGCCACCGAACCCAATCACAGTACGATTTTACGGGGCATTAACGTGTGGGTTCCTTGCAGTTCCACCCACCAATCATTCACAAATCAATGGTTCATAGTGATTGCAGAATCCCCAACATTCCCGCTCTTTATAAAAGAGTTCAATCTCTGAAATCTGAAAAGTGCTTGCTTAACTCTTTTAATCATGGACGTTGACCATCCACCTCAACAATATCAATGGTGTAGGTTGATTGCGGGCCGTGAACTAGCATGCCTGTTAATTACACCTTCACACCCTGCAATGAATATGGGTCATCTGATCTACGATCGGACCTGAAAATCAAAACAAAAATATATTGAAATTAAATTATGGGCGCATGATCCATCGTTAACCCGCGTTCCCATTCGATCTCCACAATGAATACAGGCCATCGATCTTATAGAACGACTAGTGTTTGATCCATTAACTCTAGTGGGTCTTGAATTCCATTTGACGAATGAGATCGGTTTCCTTTCGATGAACGACTCACGTTCATCTCCTCTATCAATCTCTCGATTAACTTGATTCGATCATGGTTTTCTTCCTGAATCATACTCTACTTGGGTATCTGAGGCATACATCTGCCTTCCAAAATTTCATGCATAACATTCAATTCGACGAAACATCTTCAAAATGTCCTAGCATATATTTATGCACTTCATCACATTACCCACAAAGGTTTTAATGAATGTAATACATACAGTTCTCAACTGTTTCTATAGTAATACAATCATCATCACTATGGTGTCCAAACATTTAATTTTATTAGTAAATCAACTTTTTCATTTCAGAGGAAACATAACACATAGCAAGAAAGGAGTTAGGGGCTCTCCCCTTTTTCCCACTCCCACAGAGCCTTGGGATTTCAACCCAGTTGAGTTATTTCTAAGGCCTTACTTCCTTTTCTTGGTGTGGCTTCAACCAAGCCTATTCGATCAAACATACTTATTTATCCCTTCTCTTTTCCCAGCTGTACTTGTTCTCACATTTGCTCATCTAAGATCTACAACCCTATAAGCCATTCAGATTTTTTAGGGTGGACAAGTGTTCTTCCTTTTCCCTCTTCTTGGATTTTTGCAATTTATTCCAGGTTGGGATCTCCCTGCTCTTTTCCTTAAACATCCTTGGTTAGGCCCCACTCTATCCTTTTTGGATACATCAACATGTTTTAATAGCATTTTTTTTGTTCATAGTGGGTCATGAACCTATGCATTCTGCACATTATCATTCAGTTCTTAGAGTGGTTAACATTCAATTGTTAGTCTTCCACCTACACATTTTTTTTTAAAAATGTAATCCAAGATTCTTATATAGGAAGTCTTTGTAACCCATTGTGCAACCTTCAACAATCATTAGGGTTGTGACTCTATTTTTCTGACAGAGCTCTTACACAGTTTCTTCACAGGGAACTCCTTCAACACACAATTTTCCCATTGCATATCCATCACTATTTGTGATGGCCTCAACCTTGAATTAGCGTCGACTCATTACTAAGCATTCTTTAAGGAACATAGACATGCATTTATGACATGCATCCCGATTATTTATCCATACATATTCTAGTTTTTGTTAACTTACATCCATGATGTACTTAGCCTTATTCATAATCATAAGCCTGTATGTAGCTTCCATAGGTATATTTCATAGCCTAAATACATCTCTACTTTAAAATCAATCAACTCATGATTGTTTACAATCATTCTCATGTGATCCTCAAAGGCATAATCATTTGCCTCTTATTATGACAACAGAGCATCCTTGCTCATTTACCCTTTCGTCTATTTGTACTGGATTTTCCTGGGGAGATGGAGCACATTCCCCTTAAGCTATCATTCAAAAAAGAACTTTCATGAATTTTCGGAATGGAGTCAACCATGCATCCATGGTATTCATTCAATCTTGGCAAGTGCTATGCTTGCCTCACATTTCACTCATCAGGGGAACCATATCGAGCCTTTAGTATACTTATACTCTTACATCATACATCTGCACCACTTGCACATTTAATATCATTCGTACCTAACTGGTATTAATATCAAGCTTCATATCAAGAAGCTTCTCAATGCATTAAATCCATGCACTCAATCATACACACACAACTAAGTATTCATCGTACTAGCTTAGTTTTATCATTAGTGTTCTTTAGTTAGAGATTACAATCGCTTACATGACTAATCTCATAGTTATAAATCATACTGATGTTGCCTTCTCTTTATGAAAATAACCAACTAGGGTCACTTTTCCTTTTATACTATAACAACTAGCAAGAAAACCTTCTTTCCTCAACTTCTATAGGACTTTACCCATCTCACCTTTCCTCTCGTCATGAGGACTTATATACTCTGAGTTTAATATAAAGTAGTAATTATACTTCCAAGGATCCTACCTGATCCTATGAGATTCCTTTAAGCCCACAAAGGTATTAATCATTATATAATCATCCATCATCAGTGCCCGAGGTTTCAACTGCCCATGCTTAGAGGTAGTGTTACGAACACCAGGTCATCCATCCTTCAGGCTTCAACTATCCTTGACAAAACCCTACCACCTTCAACTATCCACATTCAAATATTATTATTAATTTTAATTACCATATGCCTACTCTGGTAAGAGTAGTTATCACTTTGACCAAGGGTTAAAGAAATTCTTCTGTTGAAATTCAACAAGAATTACCAAAATCACAAGTTCAATCTGCAGTCCTTCTCCTTAAGGAGTAAATGCAGATAGAAATACCTATTTATGTGACTCATGCATGAGCCCAAGTAGGCCAAGTGTTGCAAACATTCTCTCATACCAATTTATAACACACCCATGACGGGGCATAAAAATTTCGTTCTCCTTGAGAGAACAATACCCTCATTAAGGGGTCTCTATTTCATTCTTCTCTTCTAGGGATTTCCAACCATGGCCTCCATGCTCAGAACTGAGCTCAGAACTGGAAAATATCCTCTTTTAAGTCCTTTGGATTCTTCCATTCCCTTTATACTTGCATATGATCGTGAGTTGTGACCAGACACCAAAACAATAGGCGCTAAGACAACCCCGCACGAATTCCCCTGGAAAGACAATTCTCTGAAGTTCACAATCTGACACCGCGTATCCTTGGGGATTCCGATGGTCCTGATTCACTTTGAGACTTAGGCATTTAGAAGTTTCAAACATTCCTACTCCTTTTTCCTCCTAATTATGTTGTACCCGGAGTTCCAGATCAAGTGCCACATGTCCCTTCACAATCAATGATTGTGATCCACTTCGAGACTCCAGCCTTCAAGAATCTCAACTCTCAACTTCTCCACACTCACTTTCTCCCGAAGCGTTTGACCCAGAGTCCATGATCTATTGATGCATGTCTTCCCAAATATCGATGACCCCCATATTCTTCAGCTATTCAGGCTTCAGGAGTTCCAAACTCCTACGCACTCGTTCCTCCCAGAGTGCTTTCACCCAAATACAATGGATTTCTACCATGCATCCCTCTGGATCTGACGATCCAGGTTTACTTCGGGACTTTGGCATTTAGGTGATATGAACACTCCAACAATCCGTCCTCCTAGAGTACATTATTCCAGAGTCAAAGATCATGTGCCATGTGTCCTTCTCGATCAAAGATCATGGTTAACTTCGGGATTTCAGTATTCGGGAGTTTCTACCTTTCCACACTCACTTTCTCCTGAAAGTGTTTCACCCAGAGTTAATGATCTATTGATGCGTGTCTCCCAAAAATCAATGACTATAGATCACTTTGTGGATTCACACTTCGAGAGTTTCAAATTAATCACCAACGCAAACCTCCAGAGTGCAATCCTCCCAGAGTGTCATATCTCTCGACACACATCCCCTACTATCAATGATCAGGATGAACTTCGACACTTCAGCCTTCGAGAGTTCTGACCTCTTGCCACAAGATTTCCTACGGAGTGAATTTTCTTCGAAGTGGTAGATATTCTGACACCTGTGATTGGATATCGATGACTCAGGTGAACTCTGACCTCTAGGCCTTCGAGAGGATGACTCACTCCTCTATTGAAATCTCCCGAAGTTGGTCAACGTCGGGTTGACTACCCCATAGATCTGATGGTCGAGATGGTTCCCATGCATCCTCAAATCTAAAGCCCAGAATAACTTCGGGACTTTGGGACTTTGGGGATTTTACCTCCCTTGTGACGAACTTGCTCAATTCACCGAATTCATGAATTCTAAAGGACTCAAGGGGTTAACTCTTGCACTCCTTCCCATATCCAATGGTCACAACAAACCTTGGATCTTCCTGAATAGATCTCGTTCATTCATCTTACAAAGAAAGGAACCTTCCCTTTTGATACTTCAATATTGTTATTCTTCCTGAGCTTGTTAATCTCTAAAATGCTTAAGATATTTTCTCTCTTTCTCTTGAACTTAACGCTTGGAAGAATTCTTCCGCCCACCCATTACACTCATTCCTCAATTCTATAACTTAAGTGGTTCTTGGTCTTTGCCTGCCTCGTAGATATTCTATGGATAGGTGCACTATCTCTCCTGAGCTTTAATAGACTCCTTCCTCCAAGGGACTCAGCGTGACTAGGAGTGTCGACATGCATACGTGAAATTCTGCCCAAGGTTGACGAACTCACAGTTCGTGGCTCTATCTTAAGCCAACACAGGGCGCAAGCATTTACGAGTACAAATCATGTCAAATACATATAATTTCTTACTTTCCTAATTACACAATCAAGAATACACAAAAATGGATACAATATAAATCATTAAGCAAACATATCCATCCACATTCATAGGATATCCAACTTTAATTCATAGTACCACTTAAATACACAAGATATGCGATTACTTATCTATTACAGGTGGTAGCCAACTAACTAACTGTGGGTGTTTATCCTTCCACCCAACCATAAGCTCAACGACATTCATTATTATCACTTTGGCCACCCCCGTTCCAAGCCATGATATCGCTAGGGAACTCTCACAGCTTCTCAAGGATTATTTCTTTGTTTCAGCTTTTGCTCGAGTTATGTTCTCTGCAAACTTTCAGAGATTTGTTTCTTTTTCATGGCCTTAGAGAGGTTTATTATATTCTCACTCAACATCAAGCTCACGGAATTCCATTCATCATCCTCTAGAGAGCTCCACACAATCTCTTCTCTGTCTCTATCCCCCCTATTTCCTTGTCTCTATTTTCTGTATATATTTTCCCAAGATGGTTCTCGACCCATCCTATTCCTTCTGTCAGAAGGGAACTCGGGTCAGCTTGGTATGCCATACCCAGTGGTACATTAGGATGACATTCTGTAGCTAGAACATGCTTCCATTCATGGGAGTGGTTGATAATTCAACCACTGGTCTTTTCTTCATTAACAAATTTCTCTCCATGGGATCTGAAGGAGGTTTATTATCCACATCAAAGGGAAATTTGGGGTTATTTGATATAATGAACCCTCTCTTATAGTTTTCACATTCTTTCCTCTAGTGATATCATGGCCAGTACTTTCAATTCTTCACCCCATAGTTAGTTATTGGCAACTCAAACAATAATACATTTACATTGCTCCCATGCCACAACATGGTAACCCTAATTAATGATTAATTACAAGTTGGGGGAAACATGGGTGTTACAGAGAGCTATATAAATAAGTGTAAGAAATGTAATGAAACATAATGAATAATATTGTCATTGTAACAAAAAGTGTTGCTTGAGGAGTGCATTCCTTCCTTAAGGAATAATATATGGTGTTACCCTACCTCAAGGGTTTTCTCTATATCCTTATGTTCATGTTATGGTGAATGGTTTATGGTTTATTCTTGGTCTTATTGAGCCACATATTTTTCCATAGAATATTTAAAGCTCACATCGTCCAACATAAACTCCCCTAGCTCATTTCCAATCTCCTTAAGGTTTATATCATTCCAAAATTCCATCGGAAGCCAAGGAATCCTTACCCATGTTGGTGCGAGACCCTTTCCTTCGCAGCATCAAACATGGGGTCCATATTTTTATCAGAAACGGAGCCGAGTTGATGAACCAAATTCCTTCCAACACCCTATTAAAATCCTCCCCCTTTTGAAAAATAAATGCGAACCACCCAGAAACCAAACCTCGAGCCACCTGGACATACCCACAAGCTTCGACCCAACTATCGTTTTCCCAATCCTGGAGGGTGGAAACATTAAAATTCCTTCCTTTTTCTCTACCCAACACAATCAAATCCTCCATAGAAAACACTTGTGGTACAATGATGTCCACCCCCAGAACGAGACGCACCGGCTCCTTAGACACATTTATGTACTTGTTCCTACAACTCTTTCTCCCACCCTTGAGAGGTTGATTCTCCTCCAGGGAAGGGCCTGGAGATTGCTTGGGAGAAAAAGCAGTCACCTATGGAAGAGAAACCCCAATAGGTGAAGGATAAGATAAAAAACATTGCTCTGACCACTGAAAAATGAGGAAATGGGAGTGAAGACATGAACTGATGGTGACTACTTACCACCGACCTGACAATATTCCAGTCATCGGTGCTAGCGGGAAAACCCCCCTATAACTATACCATGGTTTATGGTATAGGAATACCAAATGACCCCCTAAAATCCAATCTAGTTTCTATACTACCCAAACATACCAAAATATATGAACAAAAAATAGTGGAAGAGAAGATTGGTAACTGTACCTTTTATCCAATGTATGGTGATGATCTCCTCAAGCTATATAGCTCCAAACGCTGCAAGTCTCCTCCCAAAGATGACCTGCATCCAAGACTAGGAAAAAAAGGCTACAATCATGCTATTTTTATTCATAAATTAGGGTTAGATATCAAATGTTATGTATAAATCAAAGAAAAGACACAAAACATCATCATTTGGGACAGGGAAAAGATATTCTTTTATGCATTAATCAAATATTGAAACTTACAATCCTCACATGCCACCGTTTTGTGAACCTGGTTCGAGCTCCTCTTTACAATGCTACAAGTGCACCTTCAATAAGACTCTTCTCACAATCTACTAATCACCTCAATGGAAGGGAATGGATTGAATGGAAGAAAAGGTGTTGAAGTGGGAATGTTGAGGCAGTAACTCACAAAAGGTTGCAAATTCTTGGGCAAGGAAGGGAATGGAAATTGGGTAGATTTTCACCGTTCTAATGCTTGGTTGTGGAATGAGACTCTAATACATCCTTTTATATGAAAAAAGGATGGTTATTCAGTTGGGGGATGGGCTATAATAGGTGAATTGGTTGGGAAACCTCCAATAGCCCATAAATTGAACTGAATTCCTTACAAATTTTAATTTTTGCAAATTTTGGAGGTATACGTGGGATTTTTAGTGTGAAACAAGCGTATGTACGTGGGTTTTCTAGCATGCCACATGCATATGTACATGGGAAGTAGTGTAGCAGGGCACACACATGCTCTAAAAAATGTTTTTTTAAATAGATCTTCTCAATAGTGATTTGGAAAATTATACAAGCAAGAAGGCCAATGCCATGTATGCATGAGTAGGGAATTTTAGGGCTATAAAAGATGCCCCCTAATGTATGAGGTCATAAGAGCAACTAATGGACAAAATACACTACAATATCTTTACCAATGCATAAAATCGAGTGAGCCCGGGACCAAAATTTGGGAGGTGCCATCTGCAAAACGACATTTGTATCTTCGAGGTGGGCATACCCATGCTCGAGATGGACTAAATCATGGCTTCCAATCAAATACACCGCAGATCCATGTCATATAACTATATAAATTGTATCCGCGAGCAATACACAGTGGATCTACATCTCAAAATCAGTCGAAGATATACAAGTACAACATGCATCTTCAAGAAGCTAGTGACAAATGCGGCTAGAGATGAAGTCTTCATAGCTCAAGCAACAACTTCAAGATCTTCAAAAATTAGGTAGGAGTACAATGGGAGTGGAAAACTCACTACTCTGAGGTCTTCGATAATCTGTTGGGAAAATACTAGAGGATCTCGATGATCAAGCATAGAACTTTGATGATTTCAAATCTAGACTTAACTGGACTCTCAGGATGGTCGACTCATGAAAGTCAAGATAAAAACTGACGAAAAGTCGACTTAGGTTGGGTAAAAATTCCCTTGGAAAAAAACATGAAAGATGATGAGACTCAGGCAGCATGACATTGACACAAGTTTATGATGTAGGAGGAAACACAAACTCTCCATATGTTTGGAAGAGTAAACAAACGAAGGAGGACACAACTCTATGTAGCGAGAACAACTTCCTAAGGTCATACTAGATCCCAATTCTTGACGAACAAATGAAAGGATGTTCTTTGTCCAAGGGAGACTATCTCTTCCGTCAAAAAAAGAATCTGTATTTCACGTCCCCTCTTTTTGGAATATTTGAGTTTTTTTTCTTTTTCAATTTTTAAAGAGCTTGAAAAAGAATAAAAGAATGTTACGTTACAAAGGAGGAACGAGTGTCGCGACAAGCAAACTAGTTCCAAGGACATGGAACACACTAATGCTCAGGGAAAGGAAATATTTGCAGAATAAGGAAACTTAGGGAAAATTCCTCCATGGGTCAAGGTGTCAGGTCACAAAGGAAAGAAGTGTTGCAAGGCTTGTGTATAAGGAATGCTTCAAAGGTTCAGTTGAGAGAAACATGGAGCAGACATTAGTCCAAAGACACAAACATGAGACCCACAATGCGATTAAGCATGACACAGTGATACCCCTTCTATGAAAATTTTTAAGATCCCAAAGAAGGTAAGATCGGTAGTTTTTCGCGTTTAGAGAGTCTGAAAAATTGCAAAAGAAGACTCCAGGAAGTACCTTTTTCGGAGTTAGTCTAGTCAATTTGAAAAAGGGTTAAACTTGCACCTAAAATACGTATTTTCAAAACCATTTTAACGAGTGTGACAAAGACAAGATCACTTGGCTATCTTTTCAATTTTAAGGAGTCTGAAAAGAGCTTAACTATAGAATCACATCCTTTTTCTGAGTTTAGTCTCCTTAGCCCGAAAAAGTATAAAAGTAATTGAGGAGAACTCTCCTGGCGAGACGAATCTCCCAAGGCATACCTTTTTCTGCTATAATATAATGGCTAGAAAAGGGGTTAAACTCATGCCAGTAGATGTTCTTCTAGATCAATTTAATGAGTGTGAAGGAACAAGGTCATTCAATGATATTTTCAATTTTAGGGAGTCTGGAAAGAGCTTAATTATGGACTCTGGGGGGGTCCTTTTTCATAAGTAATCTCCAAGGCCCAAAAAAGGTGATAAACCAAAACGAAGGAGAATGTTCCTTTTTCAAAGATTGAGTCCCTCAGGCTTGAAAAAGGGTTAAACTTATGCCTGGGAATACTCTTCTAGCGAACCAAATTTCCTAGAGCATACCTTTATTTTTAAAATTATCCATTCGGACCGAAAAGGGGTAAACTACCGATGGACATATGTGACTTCAAATTTGAGTTTGGCAAGTGTGGAGGGAAACAAGATCGCTCGACAATATTTTCATTTTTGGAGAGTCTAAAAAGGGCTTAAATAAGAATCCTGGGGGATAGATTTCTCAAGTAATCCAAACGATATTGAAAAGAATAAATACAGTCTCGTTGGATGTTGCTTTTGAATTTTAAAGCGAGCTTGAAAGACAACAAAGCGTGCTCATTAGGGAGTCCCAAGGGTAAGGCCGAGGATGATGATGAAAAAAAGAATGAGGCTTCGTTATGTAATCATGATAGGACTAATAAGGACTCCCAAGCCTATAGCCACAATTGATAGCACATACACCAAAAATGTAGCAATGGATCTACCTAGGGAATCCATGTAAATGTAGGCTCTACCACCTAATTACGACACTTATAGAACAACAACGAAGATTTTGTGTCGCACTTCGGTGAGGTCGATCCTATGGAAAATAAGAAAATACAACGAGATGCAGAAAGTGGGAATGAAATCCTAACTTATATGCAAAAAGTTGGAAAAATGACTCTTACCAAAGGATGTAAAAAAATGTAACCAATACCAAAAAATCACCAAACTGAAAGGACAAGAGTACGAGAACGACCAATAGAAAACTCAAAAGTGAATTTGAGTAACCACCAAGCCAGAAAAAATGACAAAGGGGACCAAAAAGGGGAAAAAAGGGCCAAAAAATTATATAAATAGAGGTGAGCAACTCATTTTTACCATTGCAATTTGAAAATCAACCAAAAGGTAAAAAAAACCCTTCGTTAAAAGAGTGAATTCCAGGAGCTGCAGTGGACAAAACAACCTTTTGTTTGGGCCAAGTAAGTACAAAACACCCATGCTTGCATTTCAACTCCTTCTTTATAGTTTAATTTTTAGTTTGGAGGGGACACACTCTTGTAAAAAGAGTGGCCCTGTGTGTACGTAGGCTATCCAAGTCTAGCCCATGTATGTACTCAGGAAGAATAATAAGCATCCTGCATACATACACAACTGTTTAATAAGAAACCCTCGTACACCCTCCTTTACCTTTAAAAAATTAAAAAGAAAGCACTAATCCCTCTCCACTTTTTCTATGTGATAGGATGTATGTTCACTGTAGAGAGAGAGAAAGAGGAGCTCGATGTCTTGGTCGAGGAGGACCTTGTGGCTATCATTGCACTGAAACAATGCAGATTATGGAAGTTATTCCAGATTCCATTTATGAGGGCACAACTGAGGCTACTCAATGCTCTTGTGGAGTATTGGCATCCCGATGCTGAGGCATTTCTGCTGGAGGGTCTATCACTGACCCCAACCACAAAGGATATATACTTTCTGACTAGCCTCTCGAGGAGAAGGGAACCAGTCAACTTGAGGACTTTTCCTCCATGGAATTTTAACATTGAGGATTACATCAGCATGTACTATGAGGCTGGCACTGAGAAATTATGTTCTCAAGTGATGATCCACAAGATCACCAACCTCTCCTTACGAGTGATCCTTCTTTTGATCAGGTGGATTACTAGATCCGCAACACTTCATTAGGCCTCACGTGCACATATGCATTGTTCCATTCAGTGCTTGGAGGCAACCATATTTGACTTGAGTACCACCATGCTTGTATGCATGAAGAGAAAACTTACAGAGTGTCGATGATGTACCAAAAAGAACTTTGGGTTTGGTACTATTATATGCTCCTTCTTCTTTGAGAGGGTGCCCAGTCTCAGTCACAAAGAGATAGTATAAGGGCATGCGGCCTCCTTCCCAACAGTGAGAAGGTGGGAATCTTTTCTACCTAAATAGGGTGGAGGGAGGACTATAGAGGCCTTCGACGATAATTTTTTTGACTGGTGGGCATGGCAGATCCTGATGATCGAGGATTACCCCTATGCAGGGATCAACTTCATCAGAGACCCAGACATGCCTGTGCCTCACGATGAGGAGCGTTGTGAGATATGTAACATATATTTTAAAGTTTATTACATTTTTTAATTTTCATATATATCCTTTTTATTTTTGTATAGAGTACTGGCTTATGAATTTGTTATGTACAAATGTGGGACCTGTTCAATCAACAGACTTCGCCAGGACTTGACTTCATCCTCGACCTGTGGTAGGACCAACAACAATAGGAGGGACAACAACTACAGGGGGACCCCTAGCCAGAGAGGCTGATAGAGTTTTGCAATGAGTGGAGTGAAACCTCACTACACTCACTCGTGTCATTCTTATGGCTGAGATTGAGGATCTCCCCCCAACTATGCATCCACATGTAGTAGGAGTGCCTCAGACTTGGGTCCAGCTGTTCTAACATCTTGCGAATGTCATCGTACATTATAGCAGGGCCAATAGGCCTCATCCTTAGATAGTGTTGGACCATTGATGTGTTGATAGCACTATTTGTACTATATGTATTTGTTTAGGGAGTAAGCCCAACAATGTAGACCGATGACTTTTGAGGGTTTCATGCCCACTTTTTACTCATAACACTATTTTTTGGACACACACACATACATATACATCTTTCATTCTTTATGGATAATATTTTTTACAAATTCATTTACATGCATATGTGTGTGATTTTGTTTTTATATGTGAGCAACATGCCAATCTAAAACTTGATTAGCTAGAGTATCTGTTAGATGATTAAATCTCCTAGGAACATGGATATGCGTAATGTAATCAAAAGATCATTCTAAGAGACGTACCCTAAGGAATCGTTGGCACAAAGTGGGATCATAAACACAGTAAACCCCATTTAACTGGGACACAACCAATTGAGCCTCTAAGTAAACCCAGAGGCAAGAAATTCTATGTGACAAAGAAACATGAAGTAATTCTATCACCACATTGTACTCGAAAACATTATTTGTAGCATCTCCTAGATAAATACCTTTGGAATATAGAAATTGGCCTCCAGGTGTGAAAATCACACAAGCTGTGGAAGAAAGCCTCTGAGTGTGTCAGCTAGTGCCATCTGCGAACCCAAAGTAAACCGCTGATTCACTTGACATCTACCACAATGAAAAATAAGACATAAATAACTACATGTCCAAAATACAAAAAGTACAAAAAATGTATAAGAGACTATACATATATACAAGAAGAAACCCAGGTGACCAACCTAAGAGTAGTACTTCTTAGGGTAGAGCCCATTTCTAGGCTCTGCCAAATAATTTCCCTCAAAATCAACCAGACGGTAGGCACCCTTCTCTAAGACTTCTTTCACAATGAACGATCCGAACCACATGGGTTTGAGCTTGCCTGCCCCAAGGTGATCTTTTTCTTGATCATAGACTAGGACAAGATCGCCTTCAAATAAAATTCGAGGATGAATGGACCGATCATACTGATACTTGACTTGTTTCTTATCAACCTCATTAGCTAAGGCTGCATCATGATGTTTCTCATCAAGTTGCTTGAGATATAGGAGGAATTCCTCAAGCGGTGAAGTGTCTTACAATAATTCCACTGTGAACTTTAAAGAAGGAATCTGACATTCAATAGGCAAGACCACTTGCATCCTGCATACGAGTTGAAAAGGTTGAAAACTGGTAGCAGTCTTCACAGAAACTCGATAGGCCCACAAAGTTGAATACACCATCAAATGATAATTTGACTTGGAAAAATTGATTGTCCGCTGAAGAATAGTCTTGAGAGACTTATGCACAGATTCAACCTGACCATTTAATTGCGGGTAGTAGGGTGACGAATTTTTGTATTTGAACCTGATCTTTGACGTTATCTTAGTCATAATTTTTTTCTGGAAGCGACTACCATGGTCAATGACAATCTCCTTTGGGATACTGAACCTTGCTACTATCTGATTGAAGATGAAAAGAGCCACGATTTCGCCATCATTTCTAAATGTTGACATAGATTCGACCCACTTCATGACGTAGTCTACTGCTACGATGATGTAACGATGCCCCTTGGCTGAAGTTGGGTGACATGTAGTAAATTCAATCCCCCATTTGGTGAAAGGACCAACAATAATTACTAGAAACATAGGAGCAGGGTGTGCCCGCATCTTTTGACAAAAGATTCGGCACGAGTGGCACTTCTTGACCGCCTCCACACAATCCTTGATTAATGAGGTGTTGGCAGCCAACCCACATTTTTTCTCGATTACTCTCAAAAGCTGCCTACACCCCTTGCGGTATCTTGACAAATCTTTTTCGCATTGTGCTAATGGACATGTGTCTCGTTTTTGCAACCATTACAATTCGATTTCGACTCAGTTTTCACAATTGCAAATGTGAAAACACCTATTTCGTTGATTATACTGTCGTCGTCTTTTTGATTTGTTGGTTGATAATTGATCACTGGTTTATCGTATGATTGGTAAAGGTTTTATAAGACTTATGTTCTTGATCATTATCTTACCTTGATTGCGCATTTGGATATATTCCACCATTAAACTTTTGGGCATGAAAGTTATTGGTCTTATTTATGAAAATT